>JASAMV010006003.1:0-22262 GCA_030248065.1 Rhynchonema sp. JSB1_4
GTTGTCATTTGGCCCACTTTATGTGGCCGCCGGACACACGATTTTTCGGGTGGCTGAAAAACACCTTTCCACTGGGTGGATCGAGCTGAAATTTTCAGCGTGTTGTAACGGCTGGACTCCCACTCCAAAACAATCAAAACATCATTAAAAACCAATCACACGTCACCACGCCAGAACCCCCGTTTTTAACACACAAGGTATAGGCAAAAATCACTAAATCCAGCCTGGTGATGTTTCACTTGAGAATTTCAAAAAAAAATTTCCGCGGTCTCTCATCCTATCGAACTGTCCTTCCGATAGACATATTACTAACCCCGCAACGCAAAACCGCGATCGTTCGGTTCCCAACCAAGGTATACGGAGGTTAACGGCCGTTAACCCCGTGATAATGAAAATTTCTGTTCATGTTCATTGTTTGAAAAGAAGAGGAGAGAACAGAGAACCGTTCTGATTTCTGTGAAACGGCGCTTTATTTGAATGATAATATGTGTAAATGGTGGGGTCTAAAGGCGCTGAAAAACATGTGATTATAAAGTCATGAACAGATTACAGCCAGACCGCAAAGATATGTTTTGTTTGCAGCTTTTCTGAGCCATCTTTGCATGTGTTTTTACTGCGTTGTCTCTGTTGACATTTGAAATTTATTTGCTGTGAAGTGTATTATCCGATTGCTTTATTATTGTGCTTTTATCGTGCATTTCTTGTTTGGTGTTTCTTGTACTTTGTTCTTTCTGCAGTGCTTGCCTTTGCGTTTTGTCTTTGTTTTGCTGTTATTTTGCCTTTGCCGTGCTGTGTTCTTTGTTGACTTTTTGTGGAAAAAGGGAGGAGTGGTTTTACTATAATGTTTAGCCCTCCCTTGATGCTTGCATACGTGTGCGTATCCGGTGAAACATTCATTAGTGATCTATTGCTACGTGTGCTGACGTGTGATTATTCGGTTTAGTGGCCGGGTAGTTTGGTTGCCTGTTGTTGTGAGTTGGCCAGTTGTGTGGATTTGTATTTTTGTGGAGCTTGGGCCTTATTGTGCCTGGTTTGGGTTTTGTGGGGTTTGTGTTTGGGCGTGGTTTCAGAGAAACAAAATAAACTTTTAATCGCAAAACCGGCGTTATATTGAAAGTCTAGTTTCTGGATACACAAAGTCTTGGGGGTTCCAATATATAAAAAATTCCAAATCCACTGCCTCGGGAACCTCAGAAGAGCCATTTCAACTTTTCCTCTCAATTTTCGCCTTTTGTGTCTTCCCTCATGTCTGATTTGCAATCCAATGCGGTTTTCTTCCTGGCATACAGAGCTAAAGTTGTCGTTCTGTCGGCAGATTATTGGAAATCAGTACTGCTGATTTTATCAGAAAAAGGAACTTGCCCCCCTCCCCCGAACATTGCCAGTCACTCGTCAAAAGCACATCAATCCAAGATAGCAGAACATTTAGGTAATACAAAGAAACGTGCATTGTTCGACGTTACCCCCAGGTGGAGTATAAAGGCAGTCTACGGGAGGTTGTCACTCAGCCCCCGAATACCGTAACCTACCGTAATTTCGATCTGCAAGGATCGTGTCGAGACCATTTTGGTTTTCATCTATGTTTTGCGTGTTAGCGCCAACACCAACCAACATTTCCAAGTTTTGGTGATCGACGCGCATGATGACAATTTGCAGCTTGCTGCCGCTAATACACGTGTCGATAAGCAGCGATCAGCAAGGTTCTCGCAACGATCTCGCTTGCGGTGGGTTACGGTATTCGGGGGCTGAGTGACAACCATCCGTAGACTGAATTTAAAAGGAAAATTTATTCTCGCTCTTGCTGGTTTTGAACACTTCTATATCGACAAAAAAGAATCACACTTGACTGACCGGACATCATGAGTGCATCCCAATCAACTGAACAACCATCACGAACAAGTTGCTCGTCGTCAGCTGCTGTTCAAAGTTGGTGCAGTCAGATGTATTTATTTTATTTAATCACCAAGGCAGAGATGGCATGTCGGGAAAGCTCGGACTTTTTTTTGCCTTGAGAGAGAAATCGGAAATTTTGATTTCGAAACAGAATACACGTGGTGGCTCAGTGTTTAGCCTAGCCTAGGCCTAATAGCAAGCCTAAGTCTAAGTTCCAGCACGAGAATAAGCGCCTAAGATAAAGGGAAGTCAATTTGGAAAGTGTCGTAGCTTTTACCATCGTGAGGCAGTGACCCAAATGTTCGAAAAGGAACCCACCCCATTCGAACACAAATATTTTTTTTGCTTAACGTGTGATGCTAATATTCGACTGCTTCAGGCAGCGGTGTGCGCACGGCTTTTCCATATGAGTCAAAATCATCGCTGTCGACTGAAACATAGCTTAGCTTAAAATGAATGAAAATGAATTTTTCGTGAAACATCACGAAAAAAAATCTGGCTACCGCGGACAACAATCAAGCAATGTTTATACACGCAGACGCGGTGAACCATACCCAGCCCAGCACGAGCAGCAAAGAAGGAGGACCGAGAGTCAAGATCGTGGAAGCAGGTGGGCTGAGATTTGTTGCGATTCTTAATCTCTCATTTTGTTCGCAATCCATTCACGAATATCACATGTTGCTCTGAGCACAGCCAAGTCCAAACGCCCCAAAAAGCAAAGTGGATGTGATTTGGCCGCTGAAGAGCAAACCGGAACTGCGTACGGTGCTCGAATCCCTTATGGGTACGAATTCAAAAAACCATGGTTGATATATTCGTGATCACCTGACTCGCGCTCTCTCCTAAAATTCAGGGTGTTCTGAATCTGAAAATCCTGGGTGTTCGGACAACAAGTCAATGAACTAGTGCCGTCAACGAAGTGTGACAAACACAAACAATGCCATGGTGCGTTGTGCAATTGCAGCCAGCCAGATCGTGCTAGTGTCACACAATCATCCATATTGCAGACGTAGTGGAACTCACGCAAGTCTATATGGACCTTGTCACACTCATCCATTACCACGTCTACACCCTGATCCTCGATCCAGTGAAGTTCCACTATTCGTTCCGATTCGTCGACAATTCAACATCAAAATGCATCGACCTGGTCGAGATGGGCTCCGTTGTGGATGACCTGATTGTCAAACTAGCAATGCACAATACGTTAGCGAATTTATTTTTGGTCCCTTAACGTTGTACTATTGGCCGGTGTTACATCTGATCGGATTTGCGTGCTCTGGTCACATGGGGTTTTTGCTCATAGTCATTCCGAGATGTAATGGGATGAAGCCACAAACTTCGACCAGGTCCGGGAACAACTTTTTCGCTGGTCAAAATTCGCAGTCAAAACTTTCTTTGTGTCATTCAAACATACTGAAATCAACTTGCGTTTCCGCTCAGGATTACCAAGTTTGAGTTCGCTCATAATCTCATTTTTGTTCATGCTCCAGAATCACGGCAACGTGTTACGACACGAATTGCACATCATTGACGCACTGATCGCGAGAAAATTCGATTGTCGGTTGCGAAAACTGGTGACTCGTGAAGATCCATTGACGTTGAGACATGTGAAGCAATGCAAGCACTTCAAGTGCTTGTCGAGAGCATTACAAAAGCCGAGTCGTCGTGTGCACGAGGTTGAGAGCACTATTGTGATTTGTCATCAGTGTATCGGCTGCTCTCCCCACCCCATGAAATAGAATATTTCAGAAATGGAATGTTCAATAACAAAGACACCTTTTGTTGGCAGGTGGCCGCCAGCCCAAGCGAGTTGATTATCCGCATTCAACCACAAATTGTGAAAACGCTGGAGCATGGTGGGTACGAAGAAGTAGTCCCGTGCTGTCGCGAGCGACAAGTTGTTCAGATTCTCATCAATGACTACCGCTGGGTGGAAGGTGCAGTCGGTCTGACCAAGCCGGACGTTTGGTTGTACGCCAAATCTTGTAAGATCTTTGATCAGGCGAATGGTAAAATGATTACAGCGTCCATATTCCATAATTCTGTTTAGCTCCCGATGGCACGGGCGACGAGCACTGGGTCTCCATGCTCGGTGACTTGCGTCGGTTTGTGGAGGTCACCGAGTTTCAAAACCGCTCGGATGACAAACGCACCATCTATTTCTTCCTGAGTGAGTTCGGGATGCGTATTGTTTCGTTAGCAATGAACTACTTTTCTCTCTGTATTATTTTGCGTGTTGCCAGAAAGACAGGTTTGCTGTCAGCACGCAATTCTCTTTCAGCTGACCCCGACGGAAATCCAATCCCGAAAACGGTGAAGGAATTGAAGTGAGAATATCGAAAAAGGCTCCAGAACGAATCAGCGAAAACGCAGCAGTAAATTAAACATCGCCACTGAACCAAAGAACTATTTGTATTTATGATTGCGGCCATCGAAAGTAATGGGTGATTTAACGTTTGCAAAACTTCGAATACAGCCGGCCCAAAATGTACCAGACAAAAGATTGGTTGCGACCTCCATTGATCATGTAATGTAACATTATTCCTTTCGTCGTTGACGATGACATCACGATCACATCATTCTGACCTGAATCTAAAAACTGAACAACGAAAGGTTTCCATGTCTGCACCGCTGCACCTCCGCAGCAGAGGTCGCAATTTTTTGGTTTGAAGATTTGGAGGATCGAAGCTTCTGAACTGACATATTTTACTGAAAAAGTAGGGATTTTTGTCAAAAATACTAAAATTTATCACGGATTCGGTGAGCAAGTGATCAGTACTTGTCTATCTGATGAGTTTTTCATTAAAAACAAGGAATTTTCAACCAAAACATATATTTAAAAAATTGGCTAAAATTATCAAAAATCGGGAAGGAAAAAACCTGACCTAAAAATTCGGGCCTGGCAGGGGCCTGGCCGAACTCTGGCCAACTCGGGCCGGACACCCGGCCCGAAGCTTCACAGAGTCTCCAATTCCCGGAATTCCGCCCAGTGCTGGAATCACTCCAATTCCTGGAATTTTTCCTCCAGCTGCTGGATGTCTCCAATTCCTGGAATTCCTCCAATTCCTGGAATTCCTCCAATTCCTGGAATTCCTCCAATTCCTGGAATTCCTCCAATTCCTGGAATTCCTCCAATTCCTGGAATTCCTCCAATTCCTGGAATTCCTCCAATTCCTGGAATTCCTCAAATTGCTGGAATTCCTCCAATTCAAGGAATTCCTCCAATTGCTTGAATGTCTGCAAATCCTGGAATTTTTCCTCCAGCTGCTGGAATGTCTCCAATTCCAGGAATTCCTCCTATTGCTGGAGTTTCTCCAATTCCTGGAATTCCTCCAATTCCAGGAATTCCTCCAATTGCTTGAATGACTCCAATTCCTGGAATTTTTCCTCCAGCTGCTGGAATGTCTCCAATTCCAGAAATTACTCCAATTCTTGGAGTTCCTCCAATTAGGTACCCCCGTTCCTGTCCGGTGATTCAGCAACACAATCGTTCACGGTGCAAACTCTGGACGCATTGTGTAATTCCAGCTATTGTAGGAATTCCTGGAATTGCTCCAATTGGAGACATTCCAGCAATTGGAGGAATTCCAGGAATTGGAGACATTCCAGCAGCTGGAGGAAAAATTCCAGCAATTGGAGGAATTCCAGGAATTGGAGTCATTCAAGCAATTGGAGCAATTCCACGAATTGGAGGAATTCCAGGAATTGGAGGAATTCCAGGAACTGGAGGAATTCCAGGAATTGGAGGAATTCCAGGAATTGGAGGAATTCCAGGAATTGGAGGAATTCCAGCAATTGGTGGAATTCCAGCAATTGGAGGAATTCCAGGAATTTGAGGAATTCACGCATGGAGGAATTGGAGTCATTCCAGCAATTGGAGGAATTCGAGGAAATGGAGGAATTCCAGGAATTGGACACATTCCAGCAATTCGAGGAATTCCTACAATTGGAGGAATTGAAGGAATTCCAGCAATTGGAGGAATTCCGGAATTGGAGTCATTCAAGCAATTGGAGGAATTCTAGGAAATGGAGGAATTCCAGGAATTGGAGGAATTCCAGCAATTGGACGAATTCCAGGAGTGGGAGACATTCCAGCAGCTGGAGGAAAGGTTCCAGGAATTATAGTCATTCAAGCAATCTGAGCCCAAATGCTCAATTCCACACAATGCATCCACAGTTTGCACCGTGAACGATTGTGCTGCTGAGTCACCGGTACAGGAACGGGGGTCAGGGTTGGGCAAAAAACGTTTTTTTTCAAAAAATCGTTTTTTTTAAAAAAAACGTTTTTTTTTAAAAAAAACGTTTTTTTTAAACGCCCAGATGACCAAAATATGCCCCCAAAAAAATTGGAAAACGCTCATGTTGGGGAGAAAACGTGGTTAAGTGAAGTAATTCTATGTGTTCTGAGGCAAAATAAACGGGTTTCAACCCATTTCTAGCGAGTTGTTAAGATCCCATATCAGACCCGCATCATGGGACCAACTTTGGCCGGGGTCATCACTGAAAGTCAAACTCCGTATATCGACGTATCTCGACAAAGTAAAAATTGGTCGAACATTTTTTTAAAAAAATGGGACAAAAAATTGATTTTCCTTGAAAATCAGGGTACTTTCCTTGAAAAATCAGGGAAAATCAAGGAAATCCAGGATTTAAAAAAAACGAAAAACGACCCAGTCGTTTTTTTTGCCCAACCCTGACGGGGGGACCTGTATTGAGAGGTGATGATAAAAAGGCAATCTTTCTTAGGGCGCGGCCATGCAAACGCGGGCGCGGGTCGCGGGTCAGAAAAATATTCTATGTCCCAGACCCGCTCCGCGTTTGCATGGCCGCACTTGCGGGCGCCGGTCGCGGGTCACTCGAAACATTTCTTTGGCTGGGCTTGTAGCGCGCGAAAACTATAGTGTTTTAAAGCAGACGAACTATTCTTAGTCCAGTCGCCAGGAAATCAATTGTTTGTTTTTATATTGTAACAAAAACTCGTGAAGCGCACCTTGAACACTTTTTGTTTAATTGATTTTGTTTGAATGCAACAAGCAGTTATGAAGTAAGTGGTTGTGTGAATTAAGTTGACTGCATTTGGGTGGCACGGGCCTGGTCGTGCACGTGCACTAGAACAAGAATGTATAGCACGCAGAAGTGAACCAATCAGCGTCGTAGAGCCTACGTCGCATACATGCACTCGCAGTCGTCTATTTAATCAGCTGCATTTGTTTGTGTGTCAGCTGCCGGTCGCCCATTTCCACGATCGCAGTCTGCCCGTGTTCGTGCGCGATGACCGAATCCATCCATCATGACGAAATTGGCTCACAACGCCACCCGCTGCACAATCGTGCGCTTCTTGGACGCCGAGGCGGCATTGTTAGATCGGCGCCTGACAACCCTCAACTTCGATGACGACAATGTGTAGCCGCTGGAACCGTTGGACTTCCGTTCACTTATCCTAACCCAACGGCCCTCTTCAGAGCCACCACCTACAAATCATGGTTTTATTGTGACATTTGATGCTCACATTTTCAATTTTTCGCACTTAGTTTCAGTGTGATGTTCCTACCCTAGAGTTTGAAGTTTTGTTGCGTTGGTGATGTGTGTATTATTTCTTTGTTTCTGCAATATGACCCCGAAACACGAACGCCCTAATAAGGGCGCGCCCATGTAGGCCAGGGCCAGGGCCGGGGCCGGGGCCGGGGCCATGAAAAATAATCTATGTCCGAGGCCCTGGCCCCGGCCCCGGCCCTGGCCTACATGGGCGCACCGACAGGGCCGGGGCCGGTGCGAAACATTTTTCTGGATAGGCGACGTTAGAACTACAGGGTTGTCAATAATCCAACATCGGTTTCGTATACATAATGCAGCTGTGCGTGTGTGTTCGTGTTGGATGTCCTGTTGCCTGATGTATCAAGGGCACGGTCATTTTGGGATTTTATTTAGGTTAGGCATATGTATTTGTTCAAGCAAATTAATATAAAGCGCTTTATTCTTAAAAATACTGGCTGATGAAAAGTCACCAGATGACATAAATTTTTTGAGCAACCACAGTAAACGACATGTCTGCGCGATATTCGAGTAACCTATAACTCAACCAATCAGCGAAACGCGCACGTCGTGTATGTGCACGGTCAAAAGCAAACTGTATGTGTATAATTGCAGGTAGAAATTCAGTGTTTTGTCAACCATATTTCAAACTGCAGCCCGAATTTGCAAAAGAAAAAACACAAGATAGCCATGCCCTTGATAAATCAGGCAATAGCGCACCCAACGCGAACACACACGCACAGCTGCATATACGAAACCAATGTTGGATTATTGACAACCCTGCAGTTGAAACGTCGCCTATCCAGAAAAATGTTTCGCACCGGCCCCGGCCCTGGCCCCGGCCCCGGCCCTGTCGGTGCGCCCATGTAGGCCAGGGCCGGGGCCGGGGCCAGGGCCTCGGACATAGATTATTTTTCATGGCCCCGGCCCCGGCCCCGGCCCTGGCCCTGGCCTACATGGGCGCGCCCTAATAAACCCAAAACCACACGACGTTCACTAAACAATGCTCTATCTCCAACAGCCACGTAAATCTGCCAACTCACAAACCAACCACAGCCCAACTGACACGTATCACAGCAAAACACACAATAAGCACACGCGCACGTGGGAATGTTTCATGATATTGGTGGCAGGCAACAGGGAAGGCTTAAACATTACTCTCTAGCCAACAGCCGGCATAATGCACTGCACTAAAGAACAGAATTTATTGTGGCGACTAGTCTAAACAGTTCGTCTGCTAAAACTGTAGTTTTCGCGCGCTACAAGCCCAGCCAAAGAAATGTTTCGAGTGACCCGCGACCCGCGCCCGCAAGTGCGGCCATGCAAACGCGGAGCGGGTCTGGGACATAGAATATTTTTCTAACCCGCGACCCGCGCCCGCAAGTGCGGCCATGCAAACGCGGACGCGGGTCTAAAACATAGAATATTTTTCTGACCAGCTACCCGCGCCCGCGTTTGCATGGCCGCGCCTTTAGCGCACGATTAAAGTTTTCAGAAAGCGCACTATAGGGAATGAACCATATGTCGCTTAGCATTACGATGCTAGCTCCGAGATGCCAGAAAACTTCTCACCGAGATATGACTGTTTGTTCGTGTGCGCCATCTTCTTCACTTTTTTTTATTTCTGAGCTCCATCAGCATAGGTTTGCTACAAAGGAGGGATCACAGCATACAGTAATCCAATGACTAACAATTTAGTGCTCAGCGATTTCTCCTAAGTTACCCTAAGGTCCAAAGGACTTATCACCGTCAGTAACAGAATTGCAGTCAATCTCAGGAAGCCATGGCTCTATTTAAGTGCGCTCCTGTCGCTCCACATTCAAATTGCTTTGAAGCTTCGGTTCGGGCCATGAAGGGTCCGGTGCGGCAGGCAACCATGTTTGCGCGGCGAGGCGGTCACTTTTGCTGCGATTTTTCTCAGACTTATCTGTTGTTCAGCTGCGTGGGAGGCTGTTGTTCTATTTTTTGTAGCTTGTAGGCCATCGGTTTTGTGAAGTCACGTCCGCCAATGGAGCGCTTGTGCTGTTGCTGTTGAGTCAAGGAATAATGACTTATCTTGGTTTGCTGTTGTTTTGAAAGTGGAATGGTTATATCCGGATCAGTTTGGGATTGGGTATGGTGATGCTGACTAGTGAAAGCAAATAAAAGTTGGCAAAATTAAGAGTTTTTCGTCAGGGCAAAACCAGAATCCTTCTTCACTTTGTCGTGAAGTGTCCGATAACGGTTGTACAGTGGGGACTTCTTATCCCTGTTTCGTTTGAACCATTTGCGGTGAACTCTGTTTTGGTGCGTATTAGCAGTTTCAGTTCATCAGTGCACCAGGGGGGCCAACGGGACTTGTTCCTGACCTGGTATGTGGTTCCTGACGGCTTCATTAACAGCACGTGTTATTGTATCCCAGGCAGAGTCAACATCTGGTGATGCTGTGACCACCGCAGAAAGTTTTTTGGAAAACACTTGCCCTTTGATCCCATCCCAGTCAGCGCGTTTGTATAATTGTACTTGGACATGCTCTCTTTGAGCAGTTGCTGTGGACGGAACAAAGACCTCAGCCCAGACCAGTGCATATTGCTTCTCGATTGGTTCTGTTTGTGTGTGCAATCGCGATTGGGTCCTGCACTCCAGCAGAAGTTCCCCTGCATCAAACTTTGCCACCCTTTTCTCCTCAAAAACTCACCAGGATCACCATCATGTGTGTGTTTCATTTCATTTCATTTCATTCTTTCTTTGACTTCATAACTATCTGGCACCTTTAAATCTCTGCTGCATTGGTTCCTCAAAAACAGACAATGATTTCGGCAATCAATGTATTTGGGTTTGAGTTTGGTGCAGTGAATCAACAGGGTCATGTTTGTCTTTCAGAATTCAGCGCGGCTCAAATCTGAAGTTAGTTAATAAGTACCCATGTATTTTTCGTGTCATATGAACATTTGCAAAAAATCAGATGTATGTGGTAAGTTTCTAATTTCGTTTGTGTTTCTAATAAACACACGCAGCTCGTGTGACTGAACGCAAATTGCGATTGCTGCCAGTGAAATTTATTCCGTCCGTGTGTGAAATGTAATTGACCGATCATGCTGTGTTTCTGTGTTTTCTGTGTTTTTTGCTCCTTATCATCATCTACATCTCTCGATCCGTAACTATCCACTGGCCCACTAAACACTTGTAATTATTTATGGTTTCGTCGTTACTGTCCAGCTTATGCGTGTTGTTGACGTTACCATGTTGCTTCTGATGCAATAAAAAACTTGAACTTGAACTTGAACGCACACGAGCCATCTGCGTGGCTTGTTGACTGTGTGTTGAACTTGTTGCCTGCCTCGACTTCGAACGGGAGTTTCTCTACGTCTGTAAAAATGCATGATGCAGCGAAACTAGAAATTTACTCTGTGAGTCAAAAATTTCATATTCATCAGGAGCGGAAATTTTTGTGCGATGTAAAACACGACAAAAGCAGGGAATACAGTATACCCGTTAAAAACTTAGATCTCTGCTAAATATGCGCACGTTTGGAAAGCTTAAGACACAAGGTGATGCAAATTGAAAGCAAAGTTAAATAAAACCAATTGTTCATCGATAGGAAATGATAATGCGAGAAAAGTGGTCGAAACTTCGGTAACGGCAGCACAGGATCGAGTTAAACATAGGACCCTTTTAAAATAATATCATTGGATAACAAAGAGCGCGATTGAATTGTGAGAGTGGCAAATTTACAGCACAATATTTTGACAGACTTTTTTCTATTCTTAGGCTGACATTTTTCGATTGGACTTCTGCCGCAGCAGCCGTGATTCCAGATCGGCGATTTTGTTCTCGAGTTCTCGAAACCGACGCTCAATAAAGTCATCGAGTTTGATTTCTGCGTGAATTGTCAACGGTTGTCGTTTGAATCAGCGCTTTCGACACCCAGCCGTCCGCGCTAACGCCGCTGGCGTTTTCATTTAATGTTGATTTAGTCAAATTCGTCTTGCCCGGCGGCGCAACCAGTTCATTATCATGCCGGCCAGAATGTTCAGATTTCGCCGTTCCACACAGGGTTGGGCAAAAAAAACGACGGCGTTTTTTCTTAAAAAAACGACGTTTTTTTTAAAAATTTTTTCGTTTTTCGTTTTTTTAAATCCTGAATTTCCTTGATTTTCCCTGATTTTTCAGGGAAAGTACCCTGATTATCAAGGAAAATCAATTTTTTGTCCCATTTTTTTCAAAAAATTTTCGACCAATTTTTACTTTGCCGAGATACGTCGATATACGGAGTTTGACTTTCAGTGATGACCCCGGCCAAAGTTGGTCCCACGATGCGGGTCTGATATGGGATCTTAGCAACTCGCTAGAAAAGGGTTGAAACCTGTTTATTTTGCCTCAGAACACATAGAATGACTTCATTTAACCACGTTTTCTTCCCAACATGAGCGTTTTCTAGACATAAGTGCACACATTCACAGCGCCTCTCATATGATTACACAGGTACATGTGACTGGTGGGCATGCATTTATCCCTGCAACAGACCCGAAAGCAGGGATTTGGTGTGATGTTCACTATAAATTTACAGTGTTTGTCACATATTTGATTTGGTCGTGTACGAAGAGGCAATAATTTCACCCAGCTTTGCCGTCTTAAGTGTCACAAAGCCACACCAGGGAGCACTTTCTATTTCATACAAATTGTAAGTTCTTACAAAAAAACGCTACAATTTATACCCAGGTACAAAAGCCACTTGACGCAGTTACAATTGTGAGTGATACAATTGTAAGAAGTTACAATTGTATCTGGGTACAATTGTATCCAGCTACAAAAGAAAATTTTGTAACTCGCATTGTAAGAAAGAGAAAAATTGTAGCTGGCTGCACACCGGTGGGACCGTCCTAACTCGATACAATTTGATTGTTTATCAATTATTTGACCCGGGCCCGATTTTTTAAATAATGTTTATCATCTCTAGAAGCAATTTATTGGAAACTAATTTTATCAAACATGCGTTTTCATGGTTGCCTAAGCGAAAGAAAATCGTGCCATCGAAACATTTTCAGCTCTATTGTATGCAGCTACAAAAAATTGTGACTCGATACAAAATTATTGTGGAAAGTGGATTTAGAATTGCTTGTAACTTTTGGCTACAATTTGTAAGTTTTTATTGTATGAAATAGAAAGTGCTCCCAGGGCACCCACACCACCTGGGGAAGTGTACGAGTGTGTACCTGATTACCATTGGTACTCATTGACCGCTGTATATTATTGTTTGCGTGTAACCAGTGCTTAAATGCACTTAGTACACATTATGCAAGAAAAATACTGCTATTTTTTGCATTAGCGCTCATTTTTTCGTTTGGGCAGTTCTTGGCTGGAATAAAAAAAATTTAAAAATGGGGTTTTAATGAAAAAACGTTTTATTAACCACTGCCTGTAAGTCGTACAGCGTAGCCGCTTTATAGGGGTCTTTCATAAAGTGGAGTCTCTCTATGCTATCTGTCCCAATCTTCTTCGTGGTGAGTGACCGAAGCGGTTCTAAGCGTTCCTGGAAGACCCGAAGACCCCTGAAAGCCCAACCCCAGCAACCTCAAATGAAGCGAACGCAATAGACAACAGAACGTGATTGTTGGCCCAGTTGTCGGCCACCTGTCGCCTGTACGCCGCACACGCGTCCACGTACCGTTCAGCCTGGCATTGATGCGCGGCCGTCATGTTGTACGGCTGCTCGTCGCTCGCATATGCTCTGGAACGAAGGTTTTGAATCGGTGTGAACAAGATTTGTAGGGCGATGGTAGCTCGATGCACTTAATAGCAGGCCACGTTTCACGTTTACACTGAGCCATTCCACAAACCTGCCTAAACCCTTGTTTACACCGTTTCGAAACTTCCACCCCAATCCAAGTGTGCATGGGAGATATACTGTGTTTGAAGATGCAGACGTGAATGGCTTGTTATGAGCAAGTGTGGTGTTCACTTCTTTGAACTAAGGGAAGGACTTAGGGTGAACACGGAAACCGGAACACGGAAATAATTTACATACAGTATGTACAAACCAGTTTTGTGGATTTCCGTGCACGGAACTATTTCCGTGACACGGAAATATTTCCGTGTCAATAGTTGCTGTTTGCGTCAACACGCGGGCTTTTGCATGCCTGAATCATTTCCGTGCTCCGTGGCACGGAAATATTTCCGCTTTCCGTGATTCTCCAAAATATTTCCGTGTTCCGGTTTCCAAGTCCGCCCTAAGGCAAAGGGTTTTTCAACTGTTTGAACAAAATGCCCGCAGCAGTTTCCGGTCATGGAGGAAGGGCCACAGGGGCCATGCCCCCTTTGGTCAGATTGGACCTTAAAGGGGGGCACCGTTTCGGAAAGAAGAAGAAAAATCTATCCTTAAACCAGCAGGATTTTCTCTCTGATACTCTACAAAGGTTCAAAAATCGCCCGCTTCGCGCGTCAGATGCATTGAATTTGGGGGTCGCTCACGCAAAAAGTGCCAAAATTTCGCGCGCTACGCGCGATGGTCACATTAATATCTTGAATTTAGTGTAAAAGCACCAAATTCAAAACAAGCACTGGATAAAAATGGCTTGTCAAAAACGGAACAAGCACTAGATAAGAATTGCTTTGACCTTCCCTTGGCCAAAAGCTGGATCCGCCACTGGCGCAACCAACTCAAAACGAAAGCAATTCACTCATTTAACCTTGTCGAATGTTATTGGGCAAGTGTGCTGATTGATTGTGATGTAGACCTTTCGCCACCAACGCGGTCATGGCATCAAAGTTGTTGAGTTGCACAAACAAACAACGCAGGAATGGACGCATGGGCGTTCGGTGACGGGTGACCTACAAGAGATGAAATGTAGGAACAAGGTCATCATGACACGTTGTGCTGGTTTTATGGTATCTTCATGTGCGCACCCCCATTTTAGGTACTATTGCAAATTTCTGATTTCGCTGCCTCATACAGTTTTACAGACGCAGGGAAACTCCCGTTCGAAGTCGAGGCAGGCAACAAGCTCAACACACAGTCCAAAAGACACGCAGTTGACACACTCAGCTTGTGTGAATGAAACATTCGAAATGCGCATGAGCCAGCTACGTGGCTTGTTGCCTGCTTCGACTTCGAACGGGAGCTGTCTTGCGTCTGTAAAACTGCATGCGGCAGCGAAATTGGAAATTTGCTGTACGATTTTCAGTCACATTCCACATTTGACATAACAGAATGAAACTGATGCGAAAGCCTGACCAACAAGGTGATCGCATGTGTCCTTTGGTCATGGCAGTGCGGCATCGCTTGTGGCTGCAGGTAATTACAGCCGCACAATTCATCAAGTACCAGAAAAGAAGACAGCCGCGATGCAGACAGTGGTGTGCAAGATGTATTAGGATGACCTGACTCGGATGAAATTTGCTTTCGATCGAGACACCGCGTCGTTGTTCACGTTCGAAGGTTGACCGATAATTTTTTGTGATGTTTCAATTTCGTTCAACATTTTGCTTTGGCTCAAATAACAATAACATTCATTACAATTGTCTCTCATTTTCAGGGGTGACGTTCTTCGAAGGTTTCATGGTGATCACAATGTGGGTCACGGTGGCTGTTGGCTGTTGTGTCATGTTAGTTCAGTTTGCCTTGAAACATCATGCACTCACAAATTTATAGGGATGTTATTGACCCTCATGTAGTTGGGTCGGTTTCTCAATGATGGGCATGATAACCGCACTGATCACTAATTGAAGCCAGAAAGAGTACTGAAACACTGTTCGTACGAGGTGCTACATTAAAACCATCAGACGTAATTGATCGTCCAATTCCATCCAATAACTGTATTCCATTGAAACATCAGCCAGTCAACCCTGTCAGGCTGGCGTACATAGCGACGACCCTGATGACCAACAAGCTGCAACAGCGCAACACGAGCGTGATGTTGGAAAGTATGCGACGCGACGAGCTGTGCTCTTCGGAATCGGAATTCTTCGAACGCCAATCAGCCCGATCGCCAAATCGATACAACAATTACGACAACGAAAATCGACAATCAATAAATCACGACCACCACATAAATCATTCAAGATGACCAGGCGTCAAGCTATTCCAGGTCGGTCTTGGAACAGTGGAATTTTTAAAGATTGTCCAATTTTGATTTTGGCGACGAACGAATCTCATCCTTTCAGACAAAAAACCAAGAACCCCCGACTACCGGCCAGACCCACGCCCTCTGCTGCGACTCAATACGATTCGCAAAGCATATGCAAAATTGAGTCGACATCTCTGGTCAGTTAAAAAGTTGTCTGCTTCGTGGTATTTAAGAGTTTTTCGTTTTTTTCAACGATAATTTTAACAAGTCAGATTTTATAGGTTCCAGTGACAGAAATAATCCACGTGCATAGACCAAGTGGGTCGTTGGGTCCGAAAGTCACACCGGCAAGACTCGTCAAGAGTGAATACTACGTCTGATATGAAAATAGAATGAAACACTTGATGAATAAACAGTGACAGCCAATCAATAAAACTGTGATCGAACATAAATGACCGATGAATGCGTGATCCGTATACTGAGTATATCGGCAAATGATATGGACTTTCCTGAAATATTCCTTCGGCAACTAGTTTTGAAAATCTTATCTAAATAAACAAGTGAAATGACTATTTTGGTGAATCTATGTGGTCCATGGGTATCGAATGCGGAAAGTGCGGTCGGTCTCCGTTATTTCAAATGGAAAAGAACACCGCGGGAATTCAAATTTCTTGCTCAGATCGGGAGATAGAATTCCCCACCGTATTGTCGGAAATAGAACCCCCCATTAATTGAACCCCCCTAAATGGCTCGAAATCAAAAATAGAACCCCCTTTAATTGACCCCCCCCATTAATAGAACCCCACCCCCAACCTTCACCGTACCACAGACTGGTTCAAATTCAAATTTTATCTGTAAGCTCACGCAAAGACCTTCAGGAGATCCGGCAAACACCTAAAAAAGAGACATATCAGTAAATAGCACACAAAATTATAATCATGAATGATCAAACGACAAATCGTACCGGAGAGATTGTGGTGGTACGGTAAGGCTGTGTTGTTGTGTCAAACGTTGTTTAAGCTTGCGTACACAACAGAATACAGCTTTCTAAGCATAATTGCTGCTGTTAAAGTTAGAAAATACCGAAAACAAGCCATTTTTATGGGCATCAGTAACAACGATTTTTTTCGTCGGGGGGCCAAATGAAAAATATAACCCCCCAATACCGTATTCCCTTAAAATAGAGCCCCCCAAAAATAGAGCCCCCCTAAAATACAGCCCCCCTAAAAGGGGTCAGTGAAAAAATAGAGCCCCCCCCCAAAATACAGCCCCCCCAACTTGGAATTCCCCGCTTGGGGGTCGTAAAGTCAAGTTCTTGTATAAGACACCTTGTGTACAACGTTTGTGGTTGAGTATGTGATGACTCAAAGCCTTTTATGGAAGATCTGCACCTGAAAACACTCAATAATGACCAGTAACACCCCGACAGAACTCCATTTTAGGGGTATTTCTTGGAACATTTTTTGAAATTTTGGGCAGCGAAAAAATACAGCCCCCCAAAAATAGAGCCCCCCCAAAATACAGCCCCCCCATAAAAGGGGTCAGTGAAAAAATACAGCCCCCCTTGTATTTTAGGTTTTACGGTAATTGACCCCCCATAAATTGAACCCCCCAAAATGACCCCAGTGAAAAAATAGACCCCCCGGGTTCTATTTCCGACAATACGGTAAATGCGGCCCCCGGAATAGAGCCCCAAAAAGGAGTCAGTGAATTAATAGAGCCCCCCACGGAATAGAGCCCCCCCCCGTAATGCAGCCCCCCAAAAAATGGTCAGTAAATTAATAGAGCCCCCCCCCGGAATTATACTGGCAGGCGAAAAAAACCGGTTTTTTTTCCGGAAAAAAACCGAAAAACAACCGTTTTTTTTCCGAGACCCGAATACTTTTCCATTTATTTTTCCGTGGGTACTTTTTCGGTTTTTGATCGAAAAAATATCGCTACTTCATTCCAATTTTCCAAAAAATTGTAATGCAAAACTGATGAGTTTTTCGATTTCAGTGAAAAATTGGCTCGAACACAAACATTAACCGGCCCAAAATGGGCCAAAAAGCGTGTAAACCAAGTGTTTTCGACCAGTGTAGTGGCAGGCAGATGGTTGCAAGGTACCCTTGGGGGGGGGATGGATCCAGATGGTTGCAAGGTACCCCCCTACCCAGCCTCCAGAAGGTTGCAAGGTACCCCTGGGGTCCGAAAAAAGGGTGTTTTTTGCATGCTTTTTTCTGCAAAATTGGCCGAAAAAAATGGTACTTTTTTGCATTTTGGCCGAAAATTTGCCCAAAATAGCTACTAAATGGAGGTTTGCGCGCGGAGCGCGCGATTTTTGGGGTTTTGAGGTCGAAAAACACCCATTTTTGCCTATAAAAACCACAAATTGATGGTTGCAAGGTACCCTCCGGGGTGGTTGCAAGGTACCTACCCTTCCCCCCCATCCCCCCCCAAGGGGTGGTTGCAAGGTACCTACTCCTTAGGGGGGGGAATCCCCCCCCATCCCCCCCAGCCACTACACTGTTTTCGACTGACTTCAACACTCTTCAAGAGCACTCTCGTCACTTCGAACAAATTTTGCACTGAAATTGTTATATTTTTCGAAATTACGTTCTTAAGTACTGGAAAAGTATTTGGAAAAAAACGGTTTTTTTTTCAAAAAAAACCGTTTTTTTTTCACGAAAAATAAAGAACGGTTCTTTATGACAGTATACCCGGAATAGAGCCCCCCTAAAGTAACATACCATACCCTATTACAGTTGTGTTAGTGTATCAGGGTATACTGGCGGAAAAACCGGTTTTTTATATTTTGTGAATAAAAACCGAAAAAAAACCGATAAAGAACCGCAGTGTATAAGGATAGGGGAAGCCCAAATAAGGTATTTTTGACACATACTGATGTTAGCACAAACACTACAGTGGTGCCTATGGGTGTTTTTGATGCTTATTGTTACTAAAATAGTTGAAACAAGCCACATTGACATCGCCCGCGCTCGGCCAAAGTTGTTCTGAACAAAAATATTTCCCAACTTCTGTCAAAAATTAGAAAATTTCGTGAAAAAAGACCGATGCTTCCGGAGGCTGAGGTTTTTTTCGGTTTTTTTCATGTCCCAAATCGACCCGGTTTTTTTTCGGTTTTTTCCAGTTTTTTCAGTGAAAAAAAACCGTTTTTTTCCATCCGCCAGTGTTTATCAGGGTCTATGCGTCAGCATAGCACGGAATTATGAAACAGCAAAACACAAAAGACATCCTGGCGGGCAGTGTAGTTCCTGGGGGGGGGGGGAGGGGGGGGACCCCCCCCACGGGTACGTCTGTTCCCCCTCCGAGGTACGCCTGCCCCACTGTTCCCCCTCCGGGTACGTCTGCTCCCCCAATTTTTTCCTAAAATGGGCAAATTTAGGCCTAAAATAGGCATTTTTAGGCCAAAAATAGGTAAACTTTAGGTGAAACCTCCAAAAAACGCCAAAATACCCTTTTTATAGGGGATTTTTCGCAAAAGAAGGCAAAAATAGTCCAATTTTTCGACCTCAAAAAATGACTTTTTTCCGTCCCCCCCAAATTGGGACTTCCCCTCCCCCTTCCCCCCCAGGTAGGTACGTCTGTTCCCCCTCCGAAAATAGTGGAGGGTACGTCTGGTCCCCCTCCGGACCAGGAACTACACTGCTGGCGGGCGTTAGCTCATTCAGACTAGGCATGGGGGCAATACCGATTTTTTGACCCAAGCCAATACCCAATACCCAATACCAGGGCCCACCCCCAATCAGTGTAGTTCCTGGTCCGGAGGGGGAGATAGCGGACCCTCCGTTTTTTTCGGAGGGGGAGATAGTGTACCCCCGAGGGGGGAAGGGGGGGGGAAGACCCAAATTCGGGAAAAAGTCACTTTTTGAGGTAGAAAATTTGACCTATTTTTGCCCCTTTTTGGAAAAAATTCTTCATAAAAAGGGCATTTTGGCGACTTTTGAGAACATTGACCTAAAAATCACACATTTTTGGTATAAAAATGCCCATTTTAGGCCTAAAAGTGCCTATTTTAGGCAAAAATTGGGGGAGATAGTGTACCCGGAGGGGGAGATAGGGGGATAGTGTACCACCTGAGGGGGAGACAGTGTACCCTTGAGGCCCCCCTCCCACCAGGAACTACACTGCCCCCAATACACAATACCTCAAATGGGACCCAACCCAATACCCAATACCCAATACTCAGCAGTGTAGTTCCTGGTCCGGCGCGGCGGTTAGTGTACCTACCCCTTTTTTCCGTGCGGCGGTTAGTGTACCTCCCTGGGGGGGGAAGACCCAAATCCAGGAAAAAGTCACTTTTTGAGGTAGAAAATTTGACCGATTTTTGCCCCTTTTTGGAAAAAATTCTCTATAAAAACGGTATTTTGGCGACTTTTGACATCATTGACCTGAAAATCACCCATTTTAGGCCTAAAAATGCCCATTTTAGGCCTAAAAATGCCCACTTTAGGCAAAAATTGAGGCGGTTAGTGTACCTGGCGCGGCGGTTAGTGTACTAGTGTACCTTGGTCGCGGCGGTTAGTGTACCTTAGGGGCGGACCCCCCCTCCCCCCAGGAACTACACTGATACTCAGGTTGAGACCCAATACCCAATACCGACCCACAGTGTAGTTCCTGGGGGGAGGGGGGGGTCCGGCACTCCTTAAATATACGGGACCTGGTAGAAAAATTGCCAAAACCCATGGAAATGGCGTAAAAACTGCTCCGGGGGTTTTCAGGGCCGCTGAAAACGATTTTGGCATCCATTACAAGCCAAAGGTTAAGCCTAAGTGCCTAAAACACCTAACATGCCTAAAACACCGCAAGGCCGCCAAGCAGCCTGGTGTGCCGCAGCTGATGCGTGCGTGGCTGAACACAGAGCTCACACCTAGCGCGTGTGTTTCATACTGAAACAAGGACGCGCTGGCGAATTCACAATGTGTTTGCAGATTGCAGTGCATGCTAAAACTTACAGCCTACGCCGTGTAAGGGCGCGGCCATGCAAACGCGGGCGCGGGTCGCGGGTCAGAAAAATATTCTATGTTTTAGACCCGCTCCGCGTTTGCATGGCCGCACTTGCGGGCGCGGGTCGCGGGTCAGAAAAATATTCTATGTCCCAGACCCGCGTCCGCGTTTGCATGGCCGCACTTGCGGGCGCGGGTCAGAAAAATATTCTATGTCCCAGACCCGCGTCCGCGTTTGCATGGCCGCACTTGCGGGCGCGGGTCGCGGGTCACTCGAAACATTTCTTTGGCTGGGCTTGTAGCGCGCGAAAACTGCAGTTTTAAAAGTGCAAGGGACAATTCATATTTGGAAAATGGGACCATTTTTTGTTGCTGGAACTGAAAGCCGCAATCAAGGTGACCATCCTTCAAAAAGAAGTACCGTCGAAAAGTGTCAAATGAACTGTCAAAAAGTGTGCCAAAGGTGCACCTCTGGGAGTATAAGCACCAACTGATCTAGCCGCCCCCCGTACATGATTTTCAGGCATCGTACGGAAGCAGCACATCACCGAACGAACGAAGTTGGAAAATCGATGTTGCACGATATGATCGTCACACCGACGGAGTGAGTTGAAAAATCATAAGTCCTTCAAAAAGGCTCATTTCGCGATTCTGAAACCGGTTCTGGAACCGGTCAAATTTGCCGTATTGGTTTATGTTTCATTGAAGTGCACCAGCATCGGTGTCCATTTGCAGGTCGATACCTTTGGTGGACCACCTTCTGTTGCGTCCCCAATGTGCATAATCTTATATGTAATTACCGAAACATTTTCATTTGACTTCCGATCCGTTGACACTTGTTGGCACATCGAACTGAAAATGTTTCGGTGATTACATATATAAGACTATGTACGTTGGGGACGCAACAGAAGGTGGTCCACCAAAGGTATCGACCTGCAAATGGACACCGATGCTGGTGCACTTCAATGAAACATAAACCAATACGGCAAATTTGACCGGTTCCAGAACCGGTTTCAGAATATCGAAATGAGCCTTTTTGAAGGACTTATGATTTTTCAACTTACTCCGTCGGTGTGACGATCATATCGGGCAACATCGATTTTCCAACTTCGTTCGTTCGGTGATGTGCTGCTTCCGTACGATGCCTGAAAATCAAGTCCGGGGGGGCGGCTAGATCAGTAGAACCACAAAAAAAAAACCCCCCCTGGTGCTTATACTCCCAGAGGTGCACCTTTGGCACACTTTTTGACAGTTCATTTGACACTTTTAGACGGTACTTCTTTTTGAAGGATGGTCACCTTGATTGCGGCTTTCAGTTCCAGCAATAAAAAATGGTCCCATTTTCCAAATATGAATTATGTCCCTTGCACTTTAAAGCAGACGAACTGTTTAGACTAGTCGCCACAATAAATTCTGTTCTTTAGTGCAGTGCATTATGCCGGCTGTTGGCTAGAGTGTAATGTTTAAGCCTTCCCTGTTGCCTGCCACCAATATCATGAAACATTCCCACTTGCGCGTGTTCTTATTGTGTGTTTTGCTGTGATACGTGTCAGTTGGGCTGTGGTTGGTTTGTGAGTAGGCAGATTTACGTGGCTGTTGGAGATAAAGCATTGTTTAGTGAACGTCGTGTGGTTTTGGGTTTATTATTGGGGCGTTTGTGTTTCGGGGTCATATTGCAGAAACAAAGAAATAATACACACATCACCAACGCAGCAAAACTTCAAACTCTAGGGTAGGAACATCACACTGAAACTAAGTGCGAAAAATTGAAAATGTGAGCATCAAATGTCACAATAAAACCATTATTTGTAGGTGGTGGCTCTGAGGAGGGCCGTTGGGCTAGATA
>JASAMV010006005.1:0-30015 GCA_030248065.1 Rhynchonema sp. JSB1_4
GCCAGTATATGTGCTACATTGCAAATCGGTAGCAAAAAACAGCGCGATTTTGAAAAAAAACGACACGACCAACATTTGAATCCAACAAATTTCCCAATTCATCGATTTTCATGCCCAACAATTGTTCGGCCGCCTCACTGAACAACGTCACGAAATGCGAACCCGAAAAGTCGCCGATGTTGATCTGTGACGGATGTTTAGTTACAAATAAAACATACTGTAGATGACTGATACTACGTGTCTTGTTTTAAAACCAATGATTGAACCATCTCACAGGAATCGAAGAGAAGAAAACGATATTTATCTGGACAAAATATACCAATAAAACCTAACAAACCGTCAACAACGCCCGATATTTGTACCGATCGTGTGTTTGGTCGCATTTCTCGCATCTGTACTGCCCAGGACCGTTGTCGATTACTTTCTTGTTACAGCCATCTTTGGGACAAGCCTGAAAGGTGTGACAAACATATACAGCTCAAATATTGTTCAAAGAATGGGCTAACAGAAGCGAGTTTTGTCCGTTTCGTTTCGTTCTGTTAATACAGGCGGGCGGTACACAATCAAGCGAGATTTCAACAAAAGGTGAGATCCGTCGGTCTCATAAAAGATAACTTACTGGGCAAAATCATTTCAAAGACAAGATTTGAAAATTCTAGTTCCAAACACACCCATTATTTTACAAGTCGTAAAAACTGCAATCCACAATCACCATCCCAACCTTGTACAACGTGTTCTCATTCTTGTTCACCGTCTGCACCTGTGCACGCACGTTGAAATAGGCGCCTTTTGCGTCTTGCTCGCCCAAACGTGTCGCTTCGGCAACACCAATCAACGTAACATCGGCTGCAAGGGAGTAAAAATTGTTCAGATTTACACCAAGTGCTCATGCCGCTGTGCTATTTAGACCATCCATCGAGGGGCATGCTAACAGGATTTATGTCGCAGCGTGAGGATCCTGAAAACAACCTTTTTAATGTGGTGCAAGGACAGACTGCAGTGCAAAGATCATACAGGTCAAATTTGAAAAACCTTTCTGCCATCGCAGGCTTACCCCCAGCTCCACCGGATCGCTGCACCGACAACAGCTCCGTCTCCTGCAAGTACCCCTCGTTGTCGTACCATCTGCGCAGCTTGATCGCCTCTTCCATGTCTGGGTCGAACTCAATGCTGCCCTGGGGCATCGTGCTCAGCTGCAGACCTGAATTCGGCATTTGTGTTTCGTTCCCGACAGTTTTTCATGTATCGCACGTTCTTCGTCGAGATTTGGACAAAAGCACGATCAAATATTTTTTTGCCACAAAATCGCCAAATATTTATAAAAATGATCACAGCGCTTCCTGACCTCCATTGAACTCCCCGACGCGACATCCCTTGACGGCGATCACCGGGTTTTCATTGCCCACACCGATCATGTCCATCAGGTTTTCAGCACGTTCGGCCCACAACGTCAGCGACACGGATTTCTTCGTGTCGTCAACCTGCGCAACATGGAATTCTCGAACCTTGGACTACTTGCTTGTTGACCGCCCTACATTAACTGTTTTGTTGTGGAAAACTTATCTATATAGCACCCAGTTTAACGTAAATCCGGCACCTGTTCAGTTTCAATGTTTCGAAAGATTTCGCTCCTATTTTGTTGCGAGAAAGAAAGAAATGACAAAATATAAATAGGAGCATCAAATCAAAATACCAACCAGCATCAATTCGCGTTTCGTGGTCGTCGTCCCGTCACGTTTGTTGATCGACTGCGTCTCACCGATGGTCTTCACGATGGCCATAATGTCTGCGGGAATATTGGTCTACCCTCCAATTGTGATCCTTTTTATATTGAATGAAATCCTCCACAAAGGGAATATTTTGTGAATGTTCTTCATAGCGACCGAAAATTCTATTCCCAGAAACAAATAAAAAATCATTCAGTCACTCACCGACAACCTCGTCCTTCTTCAGCTGATCGAACTTTGTGATCGCGTAAACTTTGGTCGGGATCCTCACATCGCGTTCGTAACACGGCTCGATCTGCAAATGTAGATTTATAAATTTTGTGGAAGAAGTGCATAATCGGGTCGTTTTGGTTTCTGCCCACAGATGGAAGTTGGCGTTACAGAAATGAATGAAAAAATGCTTGTAAAACACACAAGGAAAATTGGCAGAAACAACGATAAGTCAGTAGAAAAACAACGGAAAATTTTTTTAGTGAAAACTGCCCTAAAAAAGTAGTAGGCTGATATCGTGCTCACATTGTTCGGGCACGTCTCATGTCGTGCGACAAGCGACATTCTCAGTGTTTTGATTTTTAGCATGTGTTGCAGGCGTGCACTGCTCAATGTTTGCAGCCAACGACAAAATCAATATTAGCACAAAAGGAAGCGCAGGATTGTTGTAAAACAGCACTCACGTTTGTCTGTTGCGAGAAGGCGATTTCGTAGTCATTTTTCAGCGACGTCCACTTTTTCTGCGCCTGCTTGATTTGACCACCACTGAAACGAATGGGGCAATCAGGTAGGTCGGTGTGGTGAACGCTATGACAACGGGGCACGACTGACGACGACAGGACATCATTGCGTTGCGTGATCAGCCAGGGGTTAGCTAGCGATCAGTGCACGGTTGTTGCGAAAGTTCATAAAGCGATTGTTTTGTGGTGACAGCCTAGTACAGCGAGCGTGGGGCATTGCATTAGCGGCACCGCATTAGCATGACATACCGTGACGCTACTGGACCCCTGTACCGGGGCTTGATTTGACCACCGCTAAAATGATTCGAGAGAACTACGTTCATAGTCTTTGGTCACACGCAGGGGTGCACCAAACCAAATGGGTATGTTCTGGTTGTCGTATGCCACCCGATTGTTACCATAAATAAAATGGGAAGTTGGTTAGCGGCTGGACGGCAAATGCAAACAGTTCATTTCAAACCCATGCATGTCCCCAACTACCTGATGTAGTACAATTGTTCCGGTTGCAACATGGCAAAGAATCGATCGCAATCCGCCTTGAACGCTGTGGCCCGAATCTCACCACTTTCATCAGCCAGATCCATGTCAAACAATTTGCCCTCTCCGCGCGCATTCGACCACGTCTTGATGTCACCTTTGCGCGTCACACGTGCTCGGATACGCCATCTGGATAAGGACTGTGCGTTGGTTGGCCTGTTTTGACACCGTCAATGGTCCGTGCAAATGAGCACCATCTGTCTCTCAACAGAGTGGATCGATACAACCGCAAGTTTTCGTTCGCAGACAGAGTCGACTGTATTGTGTATGCCTGCTATTGCAGCCCGGTGCATCAGGACAACATCAGTGTGCGATCAAACATTAATCGCCAGGCCAGTTTCCAGGGAGTCTGTCATCCATTTTTTCAAAGACAAAGTCAAAATCAACAATTCCACCCCAGCTAACTTGTTCTGATACGGTGTGAGACTGGCAATGGGGAATACTGGCGCCCCACCTCCAGCGGTCTGTGGTTGATTGCCATACGCAACACTGCTGCCTGTGGCCGACATTCGAGCTACAAAAGATGGCGGCGTGAAGGAAATTTTATTTTGTTTGAGTGTTTCGATCTTTTTTACTTTTGGTATATTTACTTTTTTGTATTTTGTACGATGACAACGCACAATAATGAAAGGGTGACGTTGTGGCTTTATGAACATAAAAATGAAAATACCGAAAGAGGGCTGTCTTATTTATACAACAATAACGCGCTGATAAACCTCGATGGAACAACTGTTGTTTCATAAAAACAACCGCCAAGATTGGTGACATATTCTGGTACGGTATAAAGAAAAAGATAAGCGCCAGATATTTTAAAAGCAAAGCCTGTTTTTATTGGCTGTGCGAACAAACAACAGGCACGCCAACCAATTTGAGCGCCAGAAGACAACTCATTTCCAAATTCAAAAACATCCACTCCACACCTAACCTGCCGTTGTGGCAGCGGGTCGTTGGACTTGCTGTTGTGCGCTGCGAGCATTCTGATCCAACAACGGTGCTTGATCGAGCTTGAGCAGCTGTGGGTCACCGATTTTCTGGCCCGGTTCGCTGAGCACATCCCACGATGTCAACATGATGATCTTCTTGGCAGTCGGCAACGAACCACTGCAAAGCATAATTGGTGCGGGTAGACGCGTCAGTGTGGAACCTCAGTTGACACAGATTTTTACACGTTGCAAGCAATGGAAATAAACATGAAAAAATGTGCCCTCTTGCGCTGGAAAATGTGAAACACTGTGCCGTTAAGCTGCTGCCCACTGCTTTTATGCGGCATGCACATCTGATATTAATAAAATCGAAACCAACTCCGGTTTGGTAGCCCCACGCATTTCCTGTGCAGCATATTGTGTCACACGAATGACGGGCATTCCCATGGCATTGATGTCGAGTGATGTTGTAGACATGCAATCTGAAAACAATCATGGTTTTTTGCTTAATTTAGGTGCACCATTAAAGTATAAACAATGTGTGTGATAAGAGCAAATTGCATCGAGAATTTTCGTATTTTGCCTGCCCAGAACACTTTATGCTCGGGTAAAATTGCCAGATTTAGAGGGTTGGGCAACTTTTTTCGTCAAAAAAGGGTTGGGTACATGCATACTTCGACAATATGTTCTTCCGGCGGACTTTTATGTTCTAAAGCACATGAACTGCATAATATTGTGCAAGTCTGGGCGAAACACGTGATGGGATTTGATAAATCCACAATCGAGATGAACAGTGTGCAATCCAACCAACTTGGATACGAATGCACGCCATCGGACACGTCCAGCCGCAGCCTCTGCGCGTCTCCGCCTCCGAGCTTCTTCACAGCCTGTGAAAGTATACATTTATGTCACAGATACATTGTAGATTGCACAAGAGCAAGGAGGCTCCAATCATGACGATTTTATGAACACAAACTTACCAGAATTTGAACAACTGGATCACGTGGCGGTTTCTGGTTGTGACGCAGGAAACTCTGAAAAATGTTATTCTTCTTCTCGTGGATCACACCTTCGCAAAGAAATGGCTGGGACATAAACGGCTTTTGATTGGCCGGCAGGATTCAACAGGCCGATACCAGGCTTACTATGTTATACGAGGATTAAATTTTTTCGATGGGCTCATTTTGGTGAGATTCAATTCAAAGGGGTAGGTCAACTAAAGGGGGCAGGGGCACGGAGTTCAACTTTTAATTTGGCCTCCAAACGAAAAATCATTCTTATTAACCCTAAAAAATGGGATGTTTTTGGATTTTCAACCTTTAACAGCGGTGTTCTGCGATCCACACTCATCGTTTTTTTTCGAAAAAAAAAGCTTTTTTCGATATGTTTCCACCAAAAGTTAGCCGCCCGCCTGTTCAAATGGGGTACATTTGAGCAAAATGTGATCTCAGATTGCTTCATGAGGAATAGTCATGCTGGACAAGTCGATCAAAACACATAAAATGTTTTTTTGAAAATGACCTCGCTGTCGCGACTATCCAAGTTTTGTTTTGGAAATTGGAAAATTTTTCCAGTGCCCGTTATTTTGACCTCGTTATTTCGAAAAAAACCGGTTATTTCGTTTTGTTCAGAAAAACGTTTTTTCCACTTGCATCTATGCTGAAACAACGTTTGACAGTGACAGCGTTACCATGGCGCTAATATGTGGTACGATGAGGGTTGTGGGCGTTCTATTGGGAGGTTCAATTTTTGATTTAGAACCATTCCGGTGGGATTCAATGAATGGGGGCTCTATTTCGGACAATACGGCAGTGGTGTCGTTGTCGTGGGAGGATCACTCCCGGCGGCACCAGGGGTTACCCTCTAATGACTGGCGGGGAATGGCAGGGGAGGGGAATCGGAAATTCACGCAAAAAGGATGGGACCTTTATCATTGACTTCGGTCTGGTAGACCCACCCACAATGCCAAAGAGGACACAGAACCTGCAGAAAATCTCGTGTCAATTCAGGTGATGTCATTGCCTTGTCGAGTCGACCAACACCACACCAAAAATGAAACTAATGAAAACCCAGCGAAACAATCAAGCTGTGCTAAAGTGAGGGTTTTGTTGATTTTTCGGGATGAACCTGAAAATAAATACAGCGCAGTTTCTACCAATATAAAACCATTCACAATTTTTGAAGTGAACCAATGGTGTAGCTGGAGAGGGGCGTGGGGGCCCCCCTAGGTACAGTAGGTAGGTTGCCGCCCCTCGCCTGGTACAGTAGGTAGGTTGCCGCCCCACCTAACTTTTCACCCAAAACATTCATTTTTGGCTTAAAATTGCAATCGCGCGCTTCGCGCGAAATTAGTGTTTTAGGCCACATTTTCTTCAGTATTTAGACATAAAAAATTTCGGTTTCCAGATGACCCCCCCCCCCCCCCAAGTGGTACGACCCCCCCCCCTAGCTCGGCTGGTTGGTACAGTAGGTAGGTTGCCGCCCCGCATTTTGGGTGGTACAGTAGGTTGCCGCCCCGCCTGGGTAGCTACACCACTGAAGTGAACCAGTGTGGGTCAGCGAGCCTGGACCAGCATGAGCTCACGAAAGTTGCAAAAAAACCGGTTCTTTACATTTTGTGAAAAAAACTGAAAAAAAAACAAAAGATTGCACAGGATAAATTTCCCACTTCCCAGTGCAGGGCATTATCAATAATAGGGTATTTTGATCTAAAAAAACTGAGCACAGTGCAAAGACACTATGTGCTATTGAAGACATGGAAATTGCTCCAAATCTCAAAGTTACGCGTGGTTCTCAACCGGGATCAGTGTTGTGGCAGGCCAATCGACTCAAGATACCCCAATAGGTCACAACTTTCTTACAGAACATTCTGCCGAAGTTCAGTTACTTACAGAATGTTTTGCCGTCGGCGTGCTATTCTGGAATAGATTAAAACTTAGTTCCAGAACAGTCTGCTTCATCATAACTCTTGCTGGCTGGTGCCTAAGCCTAAGTCTAACCCCAAAGGAAGGGTAAGTGGTGGGCTAACTTTCATTTGGGCTTACCAGTCGGTAGCAGTGTAGTGGCTGGGGGGGATGGGGGGATTCCCCCCTCAAGGAGTTGATGTAACCTTGCAACCAGTGGTGTAGCTACCCAGGCGGGGCGGCAACCTACTGTACCACCAAAAATGTGGGGCGGCAACCTACCTACTGTACCGGCCGAGCTAGGGGGGGGGGGAAGAAAATTTTTTAGGTCGAAATTTTGATGAAAATGTACTCTAAAACGCTAATTAAGCGCGCGATTTTTCGCCTATTTGGAGTAAAAAATACCGATTTTATACCATTTTGAGCCAAAAATAGCGACTTACTGCAGACTTACGCGCAAACCTCCTCCTCCGACTGGACCGCAGTTCAGTGTTGGGCACCCAATACCACACCCAATTCCAGGTATTGGGTGGTATTGGGTATGGGCAGTGTAGTTCCTGGTCCGGCGCGGCGGTTAGGCCGTCTTCACAATGACACGGTTTCACGGTTTTACGGTTTTGCGATTGTTGTCTTCACAATGACACGGTTTCACGGTTTTACGGTTTCACGTTTGTTGTCTTCACAATGACACGGTTTCACGGTTGGGTCTTATTGTTTTGAAACCGTGAAACCGTGAAACCGGAAAAAAGCCAATTAGAACCGGTTCTAATTTGTACACGGTTTTGGCGCATTTGCTGCACGTATTTGGCTCAAGAATTGTTCCAACATTGATAGTTTGACCACAAAACCTTGCGATTTCAGGGACACAACATTGTAATGTTCGCACGCTTACTCTAACACATTCTGTGATTGATTATTCTCTTTGGCTTGGTCGTACCTGTATGTCAAAGTGTGTATGTATGGGCAATCCATCGGCTCATGGCACTTTTTATACACACAGCGCGTGCAGCAGCACACGCCATTTTCTAAACAAGATGTACGCTTTGGGCGAATGTCATACTTTGATTACCGCTTTTTTAATTTATCCGGTTTTCATTAGCTGCTTGCCATAACACTTTTCTGCACTATTGCAAAATTTGGGGATGTTTCAATGAATAACTGCAGAGAATAGATGCATTCATTGACGGCAGTAATGTAGCATGTAGCCTGTGTGCGCGAGTGCCATGAGCTGGCGGATTGCCCATACCTGATGGTGAAAAGACCTTCATTATAGCAACAAAAAGCGTAAAGAATTCGGCCCTCATTTTGTTTCTGACCAGTTGTTTTACTGATGCAAGGGCAGGGTGCCACGTGCCAGTGGATATAAAGAGCTAGACAGAACGATCACTCTCAAGAGGCACGGAGAATATAAAGAGCTGGACACAGGTATCACTGCAAGAAACATGAAGAATATAAGGAGCGAGACAGGTTACCACACACGAAAAGTATCGACCGATCACCCAAACACAACTACACTGTCCATATGTATATGGACAAATTCATCAAGAAAAGTCAGGACAAGCTGGAAAAGGACAAAGAACAACAGCAGAGCGGGTCAATGTCATTCTGTGTCGGTCTTGCCCATGACCTTGATGAATTGGACCCAGACGCTCGGGCATACCTGAAAGCTCAGTTTCAAATGATGGTGTACGAAGCCCGAAAGTCGAAACAGATAGCCGCACAGGCACTCGCCGTTGCCAATCCAACAGTGCAATGGCTGTCCAGTGCGCCTTAGATTGCTTTTAGTTCACTGCTCCATGTGTGCAGCTCTAGTGGTCTGCTCTTTATGTTCTGAAATGATGAAAGTTCATGATTTGGGTGGTCTGCTCTTTATGTTCTGAAATTGACAATAATATTTCGATCATTGTGCCCAAAGTTGTGCTATTTGTCAGGTGTTTATGTTCAGAAATGTGACGAGATACTGCTGTGGTCTGCTCTTTATGTTCCTGCTTTGGATCTGCTCACTTTGGGCAACAATATGCATCTGCTAATAGATATAAACTCAGTTGAATTAACTTTAATTCTTACATTATGCTGAAACCGTGAAACCGTGTCATTGTGAAGACACAATTTTAAAACCGTGAAACCGTGAAACCGTAAAACCGTGAAATCGGATTTCATTGTGAAGACGCCAACGAAGCAAACCGTGAAACCGTGAAACCGTGAAACCGTGTCATTGTGAAGACGGCCTTAGTGTACGAGTGTACCTACCCCTTTTTTCCGTGGGGCGGTTAGTGTACCTCCCTGGGAGGGGGGGGGGGAAGACCCAAATCCAGGAAAAAGTCACTTTTTGGGGTAGAAAATTTGATTGATTTTTTCCCCTTTTTGGAAAAAAATTCTTCATAAAAAGGGTATATAGGCGACTTTTGACATCATTGACCTAAAAATCATTCATTTTAGGCCTAAAAATGCCCCATTTAGGTCTGAAAATGCCAATTTGCCATTGAGGCAAAAATTGAGGCGGTTAGTGTACCTGGCGCGGCGGTTAGTGTACTAGTGTACCTTGGTCGCGGCGGTTAGTGTACCTTAGGGGGGGACCCCCCTCCCCCCCAGGAACTACACTGGGTATGGGTCAGAGGTCGCAATCGGGCCGGGTAAAGAGCCAAAAATTCGGGCCGGGCCGGCGGTAACCCAACTTTTGTCATAATTTTGCGATTTTTTGGACCTATTTTTTGGTTGAAAATTTATTGTTTTCCATGAAAAAGTCGTCAGATAGACAAGACAAGACTGATCACTTACTTTCCGAATCCGTCAGAAATTTTAGTATTTTTGACAAAAAAATCCCTACTTTTTCAGTAAAATAAGTCACTTCAGAAGCTTCGGGCCGGGGTGCCCGGCCCGGCCCGAGCCAAAAGCCCACGGCCCGATTGCGACGACCTCTGGTATCGGTATGGGTACCGTAAAAACCTAAATACAGCCCCCCGGAATAGAGCCCCCCGTAATACAGCCCCCAAAAAGGGGTCAGTGAATTAATAGAGCCCCCCGGAATAGAGCCCCCCCCAAAGTAACTTCCCCTATACAGTAGTGTATTAAGGCTTGATAGTGGTGCACAGCAGTGTAGTTCCTGGGGGGGGGAGGGGGGACCCCCCCCCTCGGGTACGTCTGTTCCCCCTCCGAGGTACGCCTGCCCCACTGTTCCCCCTCCGGGTACGTCTGCTCCCCCAATTTTTTCCTAAAATGGGCAAATTTAGGCCTAAAATAGGCATTTTTAGGCCAACAATAGGTAAACTTTAGGTGAAACCTCCAAAAAAACGCCAAAATACCCTTTTTATAGGGGATTTTTCGCAAAAGAAGGCAAAAATAGTCCAATTTTTCGACCTCAAAAAATGACTTTTTTCCGTCCCCCCCCCCAAATTGGGACTCCCCCCCCCTTCCCCCCCAGGTAGGTACGTCTGTTCCCCCTCCGAAAATAGTGGAGGGTACGTCTGTTCCCCCTCCGGACCAGGAACTACACTGGTGCACAGGTACATTTATGCACGTTTGTTGTTCGTTCAGAGAACATAATACTCCTCTTATTGACGAATAGACAAGAATAAATGCGATTACAATCGAAAAAACGTTCTTTCAAACCCCTTTTTAGGGGTTTTTGGGGGTATTTCTAGGAACAATTTTTTCAGGTTCGGGTCAGTGAATTAATAGAGGCCCCCCGGAATAGAGCCCCCCAAAATGGGGTCAGTGAGTTAATAGAGCCCCCTCCCCTTCTATTTAGGTTTTTACGGTATTGGGTATTGTGCCTGTGCCTAGTTGCAAGGTACCTACCCCTTAGGGGGAATCCCCCATCCCCCCAGCCACTACACTGTTTGCACTGCACTTGCACTGCACCTAATAAACTCAATAATGACCAGTAACACCCAGAACTCTATTTTAGGGGCATTTTTGGGAACATTTTTTGAGATTTTGGGCAGCGAAAAAATACAGCCCCCCCCAAAAATAGAGCCCCCCAAAATACAGCCCCATAAAAGGGGTCTGTGAGAAAATACAGCAGCCTTGTATTTTAGATTTTACAACTTCCGGTCCCGCCCCGTGCGTGACACGGTTTTTCTTGAAAAAAACCGGTTCTTTTCGATCCGCAACTTGAGCCCACAGCCAACTTTCATTGGAAGAGCGGTTCCCTAGAAGAAGAATACCGTAAAAACCTAAATACAAGGGGGGGCTCTATTAATTCACTGACCCCATTTTCAAAAAATTATTTTCGTTTCTCAGCGAGAGCGTTCCAAATCCGGTGTTATTTTCGATCGATATTCCGAAGGGGGGCTCTGTTCCGGGGGGGGGGGAGGGCTCTATTTAGGTTTTTACGGTAACCGTTCGTTACGATAAACGAATGACTGCATCACCACAGGACACACAGACTGCGTTTTGCACAATGATGGGGCACACACAGACGAACAAAACAAACATTTTTAAACGTGCCCGGACACGTTCTGGCGCGCGCAGAGCAGCGCAGGCGAAACTGGCGCGAAAAGGTATTCCATTCAAAGTCGTGTTTGTGGAGGACTTCCTCCGGTACCGTGGTTTGCTGAATCTCAACTTCGTGTCGTTTTTTAGCATGGCAGTCGAGCACACGTTACTTTTTGCTGTGCTGCAGCAGCTCTCTGCAATCCAAGTCAATAAGTGTCAAGATACAAATTGTACAATGTATATTCGTACTTATAGTTGCGGATGAAAAAAACGTTTTTTTCGTGAAAAAAACGCTTTTTTCGGTTTTTCCGACGGTTTCTGGAGGTGAAAAAAAACGAGAAAAAACCGAAAAAACCGCAGCTGCCCAGAAACTTTTTTAGAAGTGGGCTTTTTCGTTGATTGTCCGCTAAATTCAGAAAAGATTTTCATGAGCCAGACTTTTTTGTCGAAGGTGCGAGGTATAAAAGTGGCTTGTTTTGATCATTTTTGTTGTTATGAGCAATGTAGTTCCTGGGGGGGAGGGGGGTCCCCCCTAAGGTACACTAACCGCCGCAACCAAGGTACACTAGTACACTAACCGCCGCGCCAGGTACACAAACCGCCTCAATTTTTAACCAAAATAGGCAATTTTAGGCCTAAAATGGGCATTTTTAGGCCTAAAATGGGTGATTTTTAGGTCGATGTTGTCAAAAGTCGCCAAAATACCCTTTTTGTGCAGAATTTTTCCAAAAAGGGCCAAAAATCGGTCAAATTTTCTACCTCAAAAAGTGACTTTTTCCTGAATTTGGGTCTTCCCCCCCCCCTTCCCCCCAGGTAGGTACACTAACCGCCGCACGGAAAAAAGGGGTAGGTACACTAACCGCCGCGCCGGACCAGGAACTACACTGGTTATGAGTATCAAAAACACCCCAATATGCCATGACACCAGCTGTGCTAACGTTAACATGGACCGAAAGTACGTTATCTTGGGTTCTCCTATCCTTGTAGACTACGGTTCTTTATCGGTTTCTTTCGGTTTTTTTTCCGGAAATTTTTCCAAACTTATGAAAAACCGGTTCTAAACATTCATGCGACAATGACAGCACAGAACGTATTTCGTTATGGTTCATGATCATGATTGAACACCTTCATTTTTATCCAAGAATTCTGCCCCTGCGCCTGCGTAACACAAAATAACTGACAATATTGACAAGTTGAAATGATATGCTTGGAAAAGAAATGAACCGGGAAACTGCGATTTAGACCAGGGAGCACTTTCTATTTCATACAATAAAAACTTACAAATTGTAGCCAAAAGTTACAAGCAATTGTAAATCTACTTTCGGCAATAATTTTGTATTCAGTTGCAATTTCTTGTAGCTGGATACAACAGAGCTGAAAATGTTTCGATGGTACGATTTTCTTTCGCTTAGACAACCATGAAAACGCGTGTTTGACAACTTTGGTTTCCAACAAAATGCTTCTAGAGATGATAAACATTATTTAAAAAATCGGGCCCGGGTCAAATAATGAATAAACAATCAAATTGCTCAAGTTCATGTCCCGCTGTCCCTGCTATTGTGATTGATGAATGTCTGATTGATGTTGTCGATGCAAACAAATATCTGGGTGCTGTTATTGATTCCAAGTTTGATTTTGGTCTGCATACTACTGCCACGTCTGTGAAAGTGAAGAAAATTGCTGGTTCATTGTACCGTACCTTTCGTAATGATCTACCTGTGTCTGTCATGCGTTATCTGTATCAAACCTTGATTTGCTCTGTCATGTACTATTCGTGTGAGGTGACCTATCCTATTCATGACTATTCACGAAATTTGTTGGAAAGAACACAAAAATCCATTATTCGCATGTTCTCTGGCAATTTTGATCGGTCTGTGTCATATTCGCAGTTGTGTTCAATGTTTGGTGTTGATTATGTGGGTGTCACTGTCATGAAACGTCGTCTGAGATTGATGCATTCTTATGTTCTTGGTATTCGTGCTGCTCCTGTTGACTCTATTTCGTTCATTTCTGATTCCAATTCTCGCTCCAGTTCTCGTCTTAATAATTCTCGTGCCATTTGTATCCCACGTGCTAAAACTCATATTCTCGCTACCAGTGCTATTGTTATCATGTCCCATCTTTACAATGCTTTACCTTATTTTGCTGTTTTCCTGCGAATGGGCACATTCAAAGGAGTCATACGTTCGCAAAGCTTGATTGTTGAATTGTTGTACAAAGTGCGATTGCTGCCAGTGAAATTTATTCCGTCCGTGTGTGAAATGTAATTGACCGATCATGCTGTGTTTCTGTGTTTTTTGCTCCTTATCATCATCTACATCTCTCGATCCGTAACTATCCACTGGCCCACTAAACACTTGTAATTATTTATGGTTTTTTTTTAAATTCTGGGCGTTTCAATTAGAATAAATCATCAAACGGGATCACTGAGAATATCACAGTATCACCAAACGACTAACAAATCTGGGCTTGGCAAAAGAAAGCAAATTAATATCACTGAATTTCACTAAGCGCCAGATCGAGTCGACCCCAGTAGATCTTGGTCCATTGGGCGATCTATTACGTTCGATCTGTGAGCTCCCGTCACTCCACTCCAAGTTGCCTCGAAGCTTCAAGGTTCTGGGCGACCAAGGTTGCTCGAGAGGCCAACACGGCTGTGTTCAGCTGGACTGTTTACATCTTGCCATGGTGCTGTTGTAGTCTATTGGTCCGGCTGTAGAAAGGGCGAACATCCACTGCCATTCACAAATTGTTCGCAATCAATTTATTCTTTTGTTGTCGTGGAATCATTGTGGGTTAGTGATGTTCTGGGTAGGATCAGCAGACGAGTTCGGTTGGGGTTACTGTAACTAGTAGTTGGGATTCGAAGGAACATGATGAATGTTTGGATTTGAGTTTGATCAAGAGGGTAAAATTCGTCGTCGGTAAAGAAGCCAGAATTTTTATTATTTATGGTTTCGTCGTTACTGACCAGCTTATGCGTGTTGTTGACGTTACCACGTTGCTTCTGATGCAATAAAAAACTTGAACTTGAACTTGAATATAAGAATGATTTGTTTGTTTTCTCTCTGTCTGTGTTCCTTGCCTCTCCCTCTCTCTCCACACCCCCACTCCATCGTTGTTCATCATATTCATTCTCCCTTCAGTCCCTTGTCTGTCTTGTGGTCCCAGTTTATGCGGTTATGTGCATACTTATTTGGTCTGCAAACAAGCCGTTCGCCCGAGTCAGTAAGTTTGCTGTTTTCAATCAACGATAATCATGAAACTTGATTTGTTCTCATGCTAACAGCCCTCAATCACCAACAGTTGGTCGCGTTGATGTTGGAAAGCGGGGAACCGGGAAGCTCCTGGTAAGATGTGCTTACATTACATTACATTTACATTCGTTCATGTTTTGTGTTTTGATATTTGATTTGGCAACAACAATATTGCCCAAATGAAAGCCTCTTCTTTTTTTCAGGGCTCCACCGAGTTGCCTGCAATGGTATATCACAAGGCGAGGAGCAGTGTGACCTGGAAGGAAATGTGACGAGTTTGGGATCATTGTATTCCAACATTGAATCTCGCACAGTTCCGGGTTGTGGTGCTTCCCACATTGACACAAACAACGAAATGCAATCCTAAATTGTAAACAATAATCGACACAAATAATCCGGAAAATCAAATAATCTCAATTATCGTCGCAAGACATCGGGCTGGAAAATGAGCCCGGCAAATGAACCATGCAAAACTCAAAAGAAAAGATTGACGGGCAGAGCAGAGGTGGGAATGAATGAGCCCGATTTTTTTCGGCCGATTTTTTCTGATGATAATTTGAAGAAAATTTTTTGGTGCAAAAATTACAGCTTTATGTTTGAAAATACCTGAAAATCATGGAAGTCGGTCCTAATGTGCAAAATCGCAAAAAATTTTGGCTAATTTACCGTAAAAAGTCACGATTTTTTATTGAAATTGAAATTTATTGAAATTGAAATTTTATTGAAATTGAAATTTACCCTGAATTGAAATCTATAGGGGAATAGTGCACCACCTGTGGGGGAGATAGCGTACCCGAGGGGGACCCCCTTCCCCAGGAACAGAGGTCCCAATCGATCCGGCCCGGGCCGGGCCGCGATTTTGGGCTTTTGGCTCGGGCCGGGCTGGGCCGGGCACCCCGGCCCGAAGCTTCTGAAGTGATTTATTTTACTGAAAAAAGTAGGGATTTTTTGTCAAAAATACTAAAATTTCTGACGGATTCGGCAAGTAAGTGATCAGTATTGTCCAGGGACCGACTAAAAGTCCCGGGGGCCCGGGGCCCGGGCCCGGGATGAGGTGACTAAAAGCCCCGGGGGCCCGGGGCCCGAGCCCGTGGCTAAAAGTCCCGTGGTGCTGGCCCGGGACAGGGGCCCGGTGACTAAAAGTCCCGGGGCCCGGACTTCATGAAAAACGTTTTTGCACTCGGCAGGATTTGAACCCCCGACCATCCGGTTGTGAGCCCGAATGCTTACCACTTCGGCTATAGAGCCGTGTTGACCATGCAGCTAAACACGTGCCTTATAAACAAACAAACAGCAGCGCAGTCAGCACAGCTGGCTGGCGCGTTTGTGTGTGTTTGTGTGTGTGTGTGCATGTGTGTTGTTTGCAGTGTGTTGCGCGCGCGTGTGCGAGGCGCGTGATTGAACAAGGTGAGACAACCATGCAAGTGCAAGACAACCATACAATCATGAGCTTTTCGTTGTTTGCCTTGTGCTTTTTCGCATAATATTGTGCTTCCATTTGTTCTCTCTCCACTCATGCTGATTTGTTGTCATTATACACATTTCTGAAACATTGTCAACATGTTGGCATTTTCAACAGACATCTGAAATCAAATGTCTGCACAAAGTGGTTCACAATAAAGCGAATCAGTTCAATCAATTAACCACTGAAACGAGCAAAAGCAGCATCAAGCCCTTAAATTTTGGATGTATCGGTCTCTAACTTCACTCATGTTTTATAATGAACGGCAGAAGCACTGGTGCTTGTAAAGTATCATCACCAACCATGCATGTGCTTGTTCGGAAGCACACCAAATTACATTCACATCACAACCAGTGCACGTACCTTAAGTGGGTGAAGTTATACTTTACCTATGGGTGCATTTAGCGTAAAAAATTTCTAAGCCGTTATGAAGTAGCACAGGGTTGGGCAAAAAAAAAATTTTTTTTTTTTAAAAAAAGGTTTTTGAAAAAAATTTTTTTTTTAAAAAAAAATTTTTTTTTTAAATTTTCGGGGGAACAAAATGTTCTAAAACGTCCAAAAATGGCCTTTTTGGGGGTTATTTTTTGTCATTTTTTCTCAAGGGTCGAAAAATTTTCTTCACAAAATCACCTTTTGGGGGCATGTATTTGGTACCTAAGATACCCCCAAATGATGTAATAATACCTTCCCGTGATACATGGGACACAGTATGCACGTGCCTACATGGTACTTCGATGTCATACCCCATCAGGTCGGTCATATACGACTGATTCAGCTACCCGACAAGTATTTCTGCAGCTAATATTCTCAATTCTGTGTGGTTTATGAGTGTGAATCTTGCTTATTCGGGCACAAACTGTTGTGTCCGATACCACAGAGCAGCAATCATCGGTCCATATCAAGCACAGACTGTTGGATCGCACCTAAATCACGTAAACACCCTTGATAAGTGATGCAAACCAAGTCACAAAACTGACTTGTCAATTAAAGTTGCATTTTTTCGCGATTTTGCGCGTTTTTTTAGGCAAATTTGGCAAAATTTCCCCGTATCTCAGACTTTTTGAAAAAAAAATTTTTTTAAAAAAAAAAATTTTTTTTTTTAAAAAAAAACTTGTTTAAAAAAAATTTTTTTTTCCAACCCTGAAGTAGCATATCCACAAAGCCCCGCTGCTGCAAATCACTGCGCTGTTGCGAAATCTGAGGCCGACCCTGACCCCAAGTTGAGCTTCATTGCCGTCGAATGATCACTTATTGTAATGAAACGCCACAGATCTATGTCTGGGTTGCCTTGAGGGCTGCATTGAAGCAAAAAATACCAATGTTATTGGTCAGACAGTAAGGTGCTTTGAGGGCACGCCTTTGCGCAAGACCAGTGACACGTTGCTGTTTCAGCCCGTAACGCCAGACAACTTAGGTGATCCGGGCCAGTCATCAGAGACGAAATCACCGGTCACAGATCTACATTTGTAGCTTACGTCTTTGGTAACTGTGAAATCTGTGTCGTTGTCAGGTTGCCGCTTTTGTAACTTTGAAACTTACTGGCCAGACTTGTAAGTTGGTATTTGACGAAAACCATCTTTGATCACTAGCCTGTCACGCAACTATATAATTCGAAAAATCTATCTCCACCAGTTATCCTTTGGGCTGACGCTGGTGTGCTTACCAAGGACACAGTTGGATTTTGTCATGGTCTTGACGTGATTCATTACACGATACGTGTGAACTAATTTGTGCTTGTATAGTACATTTCTAAATTCGTTGCCTCATGCATTTTTACAGTCGCAGGGAGTCGAAGCAGACGACAAGCTCAACACGTAAAATATGTAGTCAACAAGCCACGCAGCTGACACATACCCGTCTTGTGTGTGACTGAAACATTCGAAACGCACACTAGCCAGCTGCGTGGCTTGAGTTGACTCTGTGTTGAGCTTGTTGCCTGCCTCGACTTCGAACTGCAGTTTCCCTGCATCTGTAAAAATGCATGAGGCAACGAAATTAGAAATTTACTATATGATTTATGCCAATCCTTTCGTGCTAATTTTAATCTCATGTTGTTACTTAGCAATTTTTCTTATTTGTTTGCCTATCACTATCGTTGTTTGCATGCTAAAAAGTTGCGAACTTTCAGGATTTTATCAGTTATTGATCACCCAGTTCATAATTATTCATTGCTTGTGATCAAATAGCAAAAACGGTGTAACAATCATGTCACTTTAAAGCACACGCTGTGCAGAAAATTACGCATTAGATGGATATAAAATAAATGGTAGCGCAAAAGCATCGATGCGAAAAAGCAGAAGGTAAAGGCAACCCACGTCAACACGAGCCCGATTTCGGAGGCAGAGTGCTTGCAAAACGAATAGAAAGAGAAAATCATCATGCTCCACATTGTATTCTACAACGTGTAACATTTCCCAAATCAGAATCAGAAGTCAGAATGTTTCACCATTCCGTCAGCTGCGAAATCGGGCTCGTGTTGACGTTGTTTGCCTATAAACGAGAAGCTCATGAATGTATGGTTTGCAGGTGGACCGACACAAGCCAAAAATTATGAAACGTTTGTGAAACATTACTGTCCACGAAAGGCGGAACGCCGTCTGAGACTGGAAAGGCGGAACACCGTCGCCAGAGCAGAAGCGGTGTCAGTAGCACACACACACACACACACACACACACACACACACACACACACACACACACACCTAGGTATATAACCCACAAATAAGACGCCCGATATCAGCCTCGCGTGTAGCGCAGTGGTGTGTATTCCCGGCCTTAGCATGGAAGGCAGAGGGTTCGAATCCGATACGTGCATTTTGCACGTCTTTTAACTGATCGTTCTGAAATTTTCAGGGTTGATGGATGTTAGACCGCTGTTTGTTGCGGCTGAAAATCAAACAAATTGACGCAAGATAAGTGACGCATAACAAGCAACGAAGGCAAAATTGACGCATGAAAAGCAAAAACCGTAGTTTTAAAGTGCGCAAAATGATAGGGCTTGCGTTTAAGCACCACAATATATTGCGGGATACTGTAACACATCTACCGTAACCCAACTACCGTAACCCAACTACTGTAACGTACCGTAATCCTCCAATATTCACACAAGTTAACACAATACACTGAGGCTGCAGGTAGACGTGTGATACGGTAAGGGGACTGTGTGATACCGTATCCCTACTACCGTATCCCTTAGGCTTATACCTAAACATCACTCTAGAGTGCGTGACAGGTTATGTGCGTGACAGGTCACCCCACTGCGTGACAACTCGCCTATACATTGCCTATGCTTATGCACTGCGTGACAGCTAGGGCGCCTATCTTTATACACTGCCTATGCTTATACACTGCGTGACAGCTAGGGCGTCTATCTTTATACACTGCCTATGCTTATACACTGCCCCCCAGGTAGGGCGGCCTATGCTTATACACTGCCTATGCTTATACACTGCGCCCCAGGTAGTGCGGCCTATCCTTATACACTGCCTATGCTTATACGTTGCGTGCCAGCTTTGGCGCCTATCCTTATACACTGCCTATGCTTATACACTGCGTGCCAGCTTTGGCGCCTATCCTTATACACTGCCTATGCTTATACACTGCGTGCCAGCTTTGGCGCCTATCCTTATACACTGCCTATCCTTATACACTGCGTGCCAGCCTGGCCTATGCTTATACACTGCGCCCCAGGTCCGGGCGGCCTATCCTTATACACTGCCTATGCTTATACACTGCGTGCCAGCTTTGGCGCCTATCCTTATACACTGCCTATGCTTATACACTGCGTGCCAGGTCCGGGCGGCCTATCCTTATACACTGCCTATGCTTATACACTGCGTGACAGGTCCGGGCGGCCTATCCCTATACACTGCCTATGCTTATACACTGCGTGACAGCTTTGGCGCCTATCCTTATACACTGCCTATGCTTATACACTGCGTGCCAGCTTTGGCGCCTATCCTTACACACTGCCTATGCTTATACACTGCGTGCCAGCTTTGGCGCCTATCCTTATACACTGCCTATGCTTATACACTGCGTGCCAGGTCCCCGCCCTATCTTTATACACTGCCTATGCTTATACACTGCCTATCCTTATACACTGCCTATGCTTATACACTGCGTGACAGGTAGGGCGGCCTATCCTTATACACTGCCTATGCTTATACACTGCGTGACAGGTCCCCGCCCTATCTTTATACACTGCCTATGCTTATACACTGCCTATCCTTATACACTGCCTATGCTTATACACTGCGTGACAGGTAGGGCGGCCTATCCTTATACACTGCCTATGCTTATACACTGCGTGCCAGCTTTGGCGCCTATCCTTATACACTGCCTATGCTTATACACTGCGTGCCAGGTCCCCGCCCTATACTACTGGTGTCGTTACGGTAACGAGAGCCAATCGCCGGAATAAGCACTAGACGGCCCGCCAACTTTTGGCAGTGGTGAGCGTCCAACGGCATCACTTTTGCTTGACGACGGTGTTCCGCTTTTCCGGTCTCCGGTCTGAGAGGGTTTCTGAGCCGTAATGTTTCACGAAAAATTGAAAGACGCTCTGGTGGGCGGAAAATGAACTGAACTGAAGTAACGTGAAAATTCAGGGCATTTGAACCACGGCACTGACTTCGAAAATCTGAAGTTTTGGGCAAAACTAGCTCAGGTGTTGTGCGGAAACGCAGGGACGGCTGTCCTTGGGCTGATCCCAAAACCACACCACTTTGAGGGGTAGACAAGGCACATCTTCCTGGCTGGCTGGACAAGTAAATCTTGCTCAACTGAACTCCTCAACTTGTTAACAATAACACATCTCAAGTCTAACTATCCATATCCATCTCCCCCTCCACCCCAAATCACTTCAACTGGGTGATCGTGTCATTCAACTCAGCCCAATCGGCCATTGCTTTCATTTCATTTCATCTCACTTCTTCCAAATTGACTGAAGCGGGATCACTTCATTATCAAATAGAAACCTTCAAACTCTACGAGTCGTGTTCTGTTGAAAACATTGCGATGTAATCCAGTTATGCAGATACGTAGATTATATCGTTTTCGTTACGGTGTTCTGCTTTGCTACCGTATACATACAGTAACCATTTGCTTGCGGGGGTGACCCGCCTTGCACTTGTATGGTTGTCTCACCTTGTTCAATCACGCGCATCGCACACGCGCGCGCAACACACTGCAAACAACACACATGCACACACACACACACAAACACACACAAACGCGCCAGCCAGCTGTGCTGACTGTGCTGCTGCTTGTTTGTTTATAAGGCACGTGTTTAGCAGCTTGGTCAACACGGCTTTATAGCCGAAACGTTAAGTAGTCGGACTCACAACCGGAAGGTCGAGGGTTCGAGTCCACCTTGGGCCCTCGAAACTTTTTCGCACAAAACTTGTCCCGGGACTTTTAGTCACCTCAGCCCGGGCCCGGGCCAGCACCGCGGGACTTTTAGTCACGGGCCCCGGGCCCCGGGGCTTTTAGTCACCTCATCCCGGGCCCGGGCCCCGGGCCCCCGGGACTTTTAGTCGGTCCCTATTGTCCAGTGCATACCGTAAAAACCAGAGGTCGCAATCGGGCCGGCCCGACCTCGGGCCGGGCCGGGCCGGGCCGAGCCGGGCCGGGCCGCGATTTTGGGCTTTTGGCTCGGGCCGGGCCGGGCCGGGCCGGAGAGTTGGAGGGTCGGGCCGGGCCGGGCCGGACACCCCCGCCCGAAGCATCTGAAGTGACTTATTTTACTGAAAAAGTAGGGTTTTTTTGTCCAAAATACTAAAATTTCGGACGGATTCAGCAAGTAAGTGATCAGTATTGTCCAGTCGTGTGGCTACCCAGGCGTGCAATCAACCTACTGTACCACCAGAAAGGCCTGAAATCAACCTACCTACTGTACCGACCGGCCGAGCTAGGGGGAACAAAATTTTTTATGTCCAAGTTTAGATGAAAATGTACTCTAAAACCCTCAAAATTTTTCGATTATTTGGAATGAAAAATATGGATTTTATACAATTTTGAGCCAACAATAGCAACCTACTGTACCAGCCGGGGGGCGGCGATCTACCTACTGTACCAGGATGGCGCGTCATCTACCTACTGTACCTAGGGGGGACCCCCCAGCCACACCATTGGTATTGTCTATCTGGCGACTTTTTCATGGAAAACAATGAAATTTCAACAAAAACATTGATTCAAAAATCACAAAAATTATGACAAAAATTGGGTTAAAATCTGAGCCAAAAATTCGGGCCGGGCCGGGCCGGGCCGGGCCGGGCCGGGCCGGGCCGGAGATTTGGGCGTTCGGGCCGGGCCGGGCCGGAGATTGGGGGGGCCGGGGCGGGCCGGGCCGGGCCGGGCCGGGCCGGGCCGGATATTTGGGGGCTCGGGCCGGGCCGGCCAAACCCGGCCCGATTGCGACCTCTGGTAAAAACCTAAATACAAAGGGGGGGGCCCAGAGGTCGCAATCGGGCCGGCCCGACCTCGGGCCGGGCCGGGCCGGGCCGGGCCGCGATTTTGGGCTTTTGGCTCGGGCCGGGCCGGGCCGGGCACCCCGAAGCTTCTGAAGTGACTTTATTTTACTGAAAAAGTAGGGATTTTTTGTCAAAAATACTAAAATTTCTGACGGATTCGGCAAGCAAGTGATCAGTATTGTCTCTATCTGACGACCATTTCATGGAAAACAATGTATTTTCAACCAGTGGTGTAGCTACCCAGGCGGGGCGGCAACCTACAGTACCACCAAAAATGTGGGACGGCAACCTACCTACTGTACCGGCCGGGCTAAGGGGGAACAAAATTTTTTCGGTCGAAATTTTGAAGAAAATGTGCTCTAAAACGCTAATTTCGCGCGTAGCGCGGCGATTTATCGCCTATTTGGAGTGAAAAGTACCGATTTTATATACCATTTTGAGCCAAAAATCGCAACTTACTGTACTAGCCGCCTGCGGCGACCTACCTAGTGTACCAGGATGGAGCGTCAACCTACCTACCTACTGTACCTAGGGGGTACCCCCACCCCCTGCAACACCGTTGTTTTCAACCAAAAAATAGGTTCAAAAAAATCGCAACAATTATGACAAAACTTGGGTTAAAATCTGAGCCAAAAAATTCGGGCCGGGCCGGGCCGGGCCGGAGATTTGGGGGTTCGTGCCGGGCCGGGCCGGAGATTTGGGGGCTCGGGCCGGGCCGGGCCGGGCCGGGCCGGAGATTTGGGGGCTCGGGCCGGGCCGGGCCGGCCAAACCCGGCCCGATTGCGACCTCTGGGGGGCTCTATTAATTCACTGACCCCATTTTCAAAAAATTATTTTCGTTTCTCAGCGAGAGCGTTCCAAATCCGGTGTTATTTTCGATCGATATTCCGAGGGGGGCTCTATTCCGTTCCGGGGGGGCTCTATTTAGGTTTTTACGGTAGTAGTGGCTGGGGGGGGGTTGGGGGGGTTACCCCCCCCTCTCAGTACTTACCTACCACAAAACCCGAGGGGGGGTTGGGGGGGGGGTTGAGTACTTACCTCTCACAACTCCAAATCATACCTCTCACAAGCAATTTTATACCTTTTTAAGGCAAAAATCGGTGTTTTTCGACTTTATTTTCCCAAAAATCGCGCGCTCCGCGCGCAAACACCCCCCACCCATAATACCTATTTTTGGGCGATTTTCGGCGAAAATTTGGAAAAAGTACTATTTTTACCTCATTTTTTGGCCAAAATTGTATCACAAAAACGGTGTTTTTTCGCGTTTTTGGGTGACCAAAATCATACCTCTCACGCTTCCGGTCCCAACCCCGCATCATACTTACCTCCCACACATGGGCCTGCCACTACACTGGACCAGTGGTGTAGCTACCCAGGCGAGGCGGCAACCTACCGTACTGTACCACTAAAAATGTGGGGCGACAACCTACCTACCAGTGGTATGGCTACCCAGGCGTGCAATCAACCTACTGTACAGTGTAGTGGCAGGCCCATGTGTGGGAGGCAGTGCTGTGGCTGGGGGGGGTGGGGGGGGGGGGGTCCCGGTCCCCCCAATGGTACCCTACCCGCCCCGGCCTGGTACGCTACCCCCCTACCCGCCCCGCTCTGGTACCCTACCCCCCTACCCGCCCCGCCCTGGTACCCTACCCGCCCCGATTTTTACCCCCAAAATGCCCCATTTTTCGGTCAAAAATTCCCAAATTTCGACCGAAAACCCTAACAAGTGCAAAAAATTTCGCGCTGCGCGCGATATATGTACTTTTTAGTACATAAAAACAGGCACGCGAAAAAACTTGTGTTGTACCCTACCCGGCCCGAAAAATCTTCCCCCCCCCCCCCCCCCCCAAACCGGATTTCCCCCCCCCCCCAAAATCCCAGGTACACTACCCCCCTACCCGCCCCGATTTTTTCCACCTATGTACCCTACCCGCCCCGCAAAAGTAGCCACAGCACTGGTGGGAGGTAAGTGTGATGCGGGGTTGGGACCGGAAGCGTGAGAGGTATGATTTTGGTCACCCAAAAAGACGAAAAAACACCGTTTTTGTGATACAATTTTGGCCAAAAAATGAGGTAAAAATAGTACTTTTTGAAAATTTTCGCCGAAAATTGCCTAAAAATAGGTATTATGGGTGGGTTTGCGCGCGGAGCGCGCGATTTTTGGGAAAATAAGGTCGAAAAACACCGATTTTTGCCTTAAAAAGGTATAAAATTGCTTGTGAGAGGTATGATTTGGAGTTGTGAGAGGTAAGTACTCAACCCCCCCCAACCCCCCTCGGGTTTTGTGGTAGGTAAGTACTAGAGGGCGGCAGACCCCCCGGATCGCCCGCTACTACCGTGAAAAAACCTAATAGAGCCCCCCCCCGGAACGGAATAGAGCCCCCGTCGGATATCGATCGGAAATAACACATTTGGAACGCTCTCGGCTAAAACGAAAAAAATTTTTTAAATGGGCAGTGAGTTAACGAGCCCCCCCAGAGGTCGCAATCGGGCCGGGTTTGGCCGGCCCGGCCCGGCCCGAGCCCCCCCAATCTCTGGCCCGGCCCGGCCCGGCCCGACCCGGACCCCCAAATCTCCGGCCCGGCCTGGCCCGAACCCCCAAATCTCCGGCCCGGCCCGGCCCGGCCCGGCCCGAATTTTTTGGCTCAGATTTTAACCCAAGTTTTGTCATAATTTTTGCGATTTTTTTTAACCTATTTTTTGGTTGAAAACAACGGTGTTGCAGGGGGTGGGGGTACCCCCTAGGTACAGTAGGTAGGTAGGTTGACGCTCCATCCTGGTACACTAGGTAGGTCGCCGCAGGCGGCTAGTAACAGTAAGTTGCGATTTTTGGCTCAAAATGGTATATAAAATCGGTACTTTTCACTCCAAATAGGCGATAAATCGCCGCGCTACGCGCGAAATTAGCGTTTTAGAGCACATTTTCTTCAAAATTTCGACCGAAAAAATTTTGTTCCCCCTTAGCCCGGCCGGTACAGTAGGTAGGTTGCCGTCCCACATTTTTGGTGGTACTGTAGGTGCCGCCCCGCCTGGGTAGCTACACCACTGGTTGAAAATACATTGTTTTCCATGAAATGGTCGTCAGATAGAGACAATACTGATCACTTGCTTGCCGAATCCGTCAGAAATTTTAGTATTTTTGACAAAAAAATCCCTACTTTTTCAGTAAAATAAAGTCACTTCAGAAGCTTCGGGCCGGGCGCCCGGCCCGGCCCCGCCCGACCCGCCAAAAATCCCGCCCGGCCCGGCCCGGCCCCATCCCAAAACCCAAAATAGCGGCCCGGCCCGGCCCGGCCCGAGGCCGGGCCGGCCCGATTGCGACCTCTGGTGGGTAGATCCCCCCTTTATTTAGGTTTTTAGAGGTCCCAGATCGGGCCGGGTTTGGCCGCCCTGCGAGCCCCATCTCGCCCGGCCCGGCCCGGCCCGGCCGGCCTCGTAGCCTTTCGCCCGGCCGGCGAACTCCAATCTCGGCCGGCCCGGCCCGGCCCGGCCGGCCCGGCCCGGCCGATTTTGGGGACCGACTAAAAGTCCGGGGGGCCCGGGGCCCGGGCCCGTGATGAGGTGACAAAACGCCCCGGGGCCCGGGGCGAGTGACTAAAAGTCCCGCGCGGTGTTGGCCCGGGCCCGGGCTGAGGTGACTAAAAGTCCCGGGACAGGTTTTGTGCGAAAAAAGTTTCGAGGGCCCAAGGTGGACTGGAGTCTCAACCTTCCCGGTTGACCCCGACTTCTTGCGTTTCGTCTGCGAGCCATGACCAAGCTGCTAAAACACCTTATAGACGGACAGCAGCGGCGCGGTGAGCACAGCTCGCTCGCACATTTGTGTGTGTGTTTGTGTGTGGGTGTGCATGTGTGTTGTTTGCAAGTGTGTTTGCGCGCGCGTGTGCGATGCGCATGATTGAACGAGGTGAGACAACCATGCAAGTGCAAGGCGCAACGCGCAGCGATGTATGTATACGGTAACAAGGCAGAACCTGAGAAACGATATAAGTGTCCTCTGCGTAACTCGAACTCTACATCCAGATGTTTCAGAAAGCACAGGCAGTGTAGAAATTAAAGGTTTCAAGCCTGATAACGCAGTGTATAAGCATAGGCAGTGAATAAGGATAGCCGCCGGAGCTGGGACGCAGTGTATAAGCATAGGCAGTGAGTAGAAGAGCCCCTAACTGTCTCGCAGTGTATAAGCATAGGCAGTGTATAAGGATAGGCCGCCCTACCTGTCACGCAGTGTATAAGCATAGGCAGTGTATAAGGATAGGCCGCCCTACCTGTCACGCAGTGTATAAGCATAGGCAGTGTATAAGGATAGGCCGCCCTACCTGTCACGCAGTGTATAAGCATAGGCAGTGTATAAGGATAGGCCGCCCTACCTGGCACGCAACGTATAAGCATAGGCAGTGTATAAGGATAGGCCGCCCGGTCCTGGCACGCAGTGTATAAGCATAGGCAGTGTATAAGGATAGGCCGCCCTACCTGTCACGCAGTGTATAAGCATAGGCAGTGTATAAGGATAGGCGTCCAACCTGTCACGCAGTGTATAAGCATAGGCAGTGTATAAGGATAGGCGTCCAACCTGTCACGCAGTGTATAAGCATAGGCAGTGTATAAGGATAGGCGTCCAACCTGTCACGCAGTGTATAAGCATAGGCGTCCAACCTGTCACGCAGTGTATAAGCATAGGCAGTGTATAAAGATAGGCGCCCTACCTGGCACGCAGTGTATAAGCGTAGGCAGTGTATAAGCATAGGCGATCCTGCGCATACCTGGCACGCACTCTAGAGTGATGTTAAGGCATAAGCCTAAGGGATACGGTAGTAGGGATACGGTATCACACAGTCCCCTTACCGTATCACACGTCTACCTGCAGCCTCAGTGTATTGTGTTAACTTGTGTGGATATTGGAGGATTACGGTACGTTACAGTAGTTGGGTTACGGTAGATGGGTTACAGTAGCCCGCAATATACTGTGATGTTTAAACGTAAGCCATACCATTTTGCGCCCTTTAACACTACGGTGGTTTGCTTTTCAAGCGTTATTTTTGCCTTCGTTGCTTCTTATGCGTCACTTATCTTGCGTCGATTAATGTGCTTTTTAAGACAATAAATCCCTACCAATAGACCATCTACCCTGAAAATTTCAGGACGATCAGTTAAAAGACGTGCAAAATGCACGTATCCCCCCCCCCCCCCCGGTATTTGCGGGTTATATACCTAGGTGTGTGTGTGTGTGGGGTGTGTGTGTGTGTGTGTGTGTGTGTGTGCATCTACACCGCTCTGCTCCACGCATCCGCCTTCCAAACTCCACTGTTCCGCCTTGTGACAGTATGTTTCACAAACGTTCATATTTTGCTGTCGTCCACCGCAAAACCTCTTCAGCCCAGGACACGCTTCGCAGCTGACGGAATGGTGAAACATTCTGACTTGGCTGCTGATTTGGGAAATGTTACACGTTGTAGAATACAATGTGGAGCATGATGATTTCTCTTTCTATTCGTTTTTCAAGCACTCTGCCACCCAAATCGGGCTCGTGTTTGGGTGGGTTGCCGTTAACTTCTGGTTTTTAGCAGCGATGTTTTTGCGCTACCATTTATTTTATATCCATCTAATGCGTAATTTTCTGCACAGCGTGTGTTTTAAAGTGACATGATTGTTACACCGTTTTTGCTATTTTACAAGCAATGAATAATTATGAACTGAGTGATCAATAACTGATAAAATCCTGAAAGTTCGCAACTTTTTAGCATGCAAACAACGATAGTGATAGGCAAACAAATAAGAAAAATTGCTAAGTAACAACATGAGATTAAAATTAGCACGAAAGGATTGGCATAAATCATATAGTAAATTTCTAATTTCGTTGCCTCATGCATTTTTACAGATGCAGGGAAACTGCAGTTCGAAGTCGAGGCAGGCAACAAGCTCAACACAGAGTCAACTCAAGCCACGCAGCTGGCTAGTGTGCGTTTCGAATGTTTCAGTCACACACAAGACGGGTATGTGTCAGCTGCGTGGCTTGTTGACTACATATTTTACGTGTTGAGCTTGTTGTCTGCTTCGACTCCCTGCGACTGTAAAAATGCATGAGGCAACGAAATTAGAAATGTACTATACAAGCACAAATTAGTTCACACGTATCGTGTAATGAATCACGTCAAGACCATGACAAAATCCAACTGTGTCCTTGGTAAGCACACCAGCGTCAGCCCAAAGGATAACTGGTGGAGATAGATTTTTCGAATTATATAGTTGCGTGACAGGCTAGTGATCAAAGATGGTTTTCGTCAAATACCAACTTACAAGTCTGGCCAGTAAGTTTCAAAGTTACAAAAGCGGCAACCTGACAACGACACAGATTTCACAGTTACCAAAGAGGTAAGCTAAAAATGTAGATCTGTGACCTGTGATTTCATCTCTGACGACTGGCCCGGATCACCTAAGTTGTCTGGCGTTACGGGCTGAAACAGCAACGTGTCACTGGTCTTGCGCAAAGGCGTGCCCTCAAAGCACCTTACTGTCTGACCAATAACATTGGTATTTTTTGCTTCAATGCAGCCCTCAAGGCAACCCAGACATAGATCTGTGGCGTTTCATTACAATAAGTGATCATTCGACGGCAATGAAGCTCAACTTGGGGTCAGGGTCGGCCTCAGATTTCGCAACAGCGCAGTGATTTGCAGCAGCGGGACTTTGTGGATATGCTACTTCATAACGGCTTAGAAATTTTTTTTTACGCTAAATGCACCCATAGGTAAAGTATAACTTCACCCACTTAAGGCACGTGCACTGGTTGTGATGTGAATGTAATTTGGTGTGCTTCCGAACAAGCACATGCATGGTTGGTGATGATACTTTACAAGCACGAGTGCTTCTGCCGTTCATTATAAAACATGAGTGAAGTTCGAGACCGATACATCCAGGCTTGATGCTGCTTTTGCTCGTTTCAGTGGTTAATTGATTGAACTGATTCGCTTTATTGTGAACCACTTTGTGCAGACATTTGATTTCAGATGTCTGTTGAAAATGCCAATATGTTGACAATGTTTCAGAAATGTGTATAATGACAACAAATCAGCATGAGTGGAGAGAGAACAAATGGAAACACAATATTATGCGAAAAAGCACAAGGCAAACGAAAAGCTCATGATTGTATGGTTGTCTTGCACTTGCATGGTTGTCTCACCTTGCTCAATCATGCGCATCGCACACACACACACACACACACACACACACACACACACACACACAAACGCGCCAGCCAGCTGTGCTGACTGCGCTGCTGTTTGTTTGTTTATAAGGCATGTGTTTAGCTGCTTGGTCAACACGGCTCTATAGCCGAAGTGGTAAGCATTCGGACTCACAACCGGATGGTCGGGGGTTCAAATCCTGCCGAGTGCAAAAACGTTTTTCATGAAGTCCGGGCCCCGGGCCTTTTCAGTCACCGGGCCCCCCCCCTGTCCCGGGCCAGCACCACGGGGCTCTTAGCCACGGGCTCGGGCCCCGGGCCCCCGGGGCTTTTAGTCACCTCATCCCGGGCCCGGGCCCCGGGCCCCGGGAACTTTTCGTCCGTCCCT
>JASAMV010006007.1:0-23940 GCA_030248065.1 Rhynchonema sp. JSB1_4
ACCCGATTCGATGCGGGCAGCTGTTGACTCATACGCAATTGTTTTAACATGAGCAACTTGGCTTCTTCCAGTCGCAATTCGGACTCGAGCTGTTTGATCATCAATTGACGTTCACGTCGCTGTTCATCAGACAGTTCGTTGTTCATCAACTGCAAGAAAAGACAGAAAAATCAAAATTTGGTCGGAGAGTATATGAAGCAAGCAGGGTTTCTTTGCCACTGATGGTGCTTCATTGGGGCACTAAAAATTTTGAATGAGCCACAAGATTTTGGCAAATGAGTCACCCTGGAAAAACCTACACAATTCTTTGGAAAAAAATTTTTCCTGGCATTGCGAAAAATTAATCGATCCACTCACTTTGTCATAGTTCTTTTTGATCATCGTCACTTCCTCTTCATTCAAACTTGACACAATCGAATCATCACTCAATGCCAACACTTCATTGTCGCTGTCCAGTTGCACGGCAAAATGCGAGTCCGTCTGATCCAGGCACATGTACTTGGCCAAACGGCGGTTTTTCTTTGGAGGCGGCGGCAGCTGTGACAAAATGAGTAATTTCGTTAAGATTCTGGATTAGTCGAGCTTCGCTTGCACGTAATGTCTGAATGAAATTTGTCTACTTGTATGTTTGCTCAAGAAAATGAACAAACCACATCATCAGGTCCATCATCGACATCCATCCACGAGCTTTCGCCCACGTTGTTCGTAAGACTTTCTTCAATTTCTTCGCCACGAATTCGTTCTGTCGCTCGAATCGCGCTCACACGAGTGCTGCGGCGGCGGGGTGATGTTTCGCCGGGCTGCAATTGACTAGTGCGATTAATGGTGCCGTAAAAGTTGCCCAAAACGAAAGCATCCAAACATCCGGCGCAGAATGGTTTTCAGTAGTATTTTTATTAGTGGTCTGCCTTAGGGCGCGGCCATGCAAACGCGGGGAAAAGGACACCCACAAAAAAAAAAGAAGATTAAGTGAAAGAAGCATAATTACAAGACCGGGTGTGGAGTTTACGGGCATGAAAATAAATACAAAACAGGGTGTGCAAGTTACGGGAATGAAAAATAAATACAAAACCAATACAGGAAAGGGTGAGAAGGTGGACGAAATCACGGACAGACAGACACAGACAACATGCAATCAGAAACTAAATATGCGCAGGCAGAGCCACAACAATGTACAACGGTGCAATACCGGACGGTGCGGAATACTGTGACATAAAATCCGAAAGCAATCTGTTAGATCGTCCATCTTTGTGTCCGTAGCGCGGGCGCGGGTCGCGGGTCAGAAAAATATTCTATGTTTTAGACCCGCTCCGCGTTTGCATGGCCGCACTTGCGGGCGCGGGTCAGAAAAATATTCTATGTCCCAGACCCGCGTCCGCGTTTGCATGGCCGCACTTGCGGGCGCGGGTCGCGGGTCACTCGAAACATTTCTTTGGCTGGGCTTGTAGCGCGCGAAAACTACAGTTTTAAAGCAGACGAACTGTTTAGACTAGTCGCCACAATAAATTCTGTTCTTTAGTGCAGTGCATTATGCCGGCTGTTGGCTAGAGAGTAATGTTTAAAGGGTCTCCGCCATATATATGCGACCGAAACCAATCTCAATGAGACTTGGCACCGTAAGTGGGCTTGGTCCAAAACACTCACGGCCAAGAAAATTTTTTCCCATATCAGCTCCCTGTCTGAGCCAGGAGGGCTAAAAGGTAAAAAATTTTGACCCTACCTCAGCACCTTGAAATTAAATTATCGATCTGTCTCGCATATTCTTTGTGTGCAGTTTGTTCACAAATTTTTCATAAACGCCTTGGGTCTAATTTAGAACCATATTCACTTTTTTGGCACTACCACAGCTCGCGCTATTTTGCCAAAACCACGGAAATTTTCGGAAAAAAATTTTCCGTTGTATTTTCCGGTCACATAGAAAGCACACAGAGTTTTTATATAAAGTAGGCAAGAAAGCCCGTATATCACGCTATTCAGGCGATCAATGACTAATTTTCCGCCGCTGATAAGTTTCGACAAAAGCTCGCTCAACTGTGGTGAACCTCAACTTTTTTGCCATTTTCTGTGGATCCCAAGCACACTTCTATCTCATATTTTTCTATTTTAGTAACAATGTACCGAGGTGATATATGGCACGCTAGATAGTAAAAATATAATTGTTGTTAATTATGTGCAAATCTAGGTTGGTCCAGCTGCATCCTTGGAGGTACGAGCAATAAATGAGTTTTACACAAAATTCATAATTTTGGCAAATTTTCGCTTCCGTCATATTTTTAGCCTACCTACATTTGTGACGGATTTGTGGCCTTTGCTGTCCGATAAAGCCCCAACGTTGTTGTTGTTTATCGATCAAAATCCAAAATTCTAGTTCTAACGTATCCTGAGAAAAATTATGTTAAGTGAAGGCACCGCAGACGCTGGTCCTGTTGTAAGCCCGGTTGTAGTTCCAAGTCCAACGCATGGACCTCAATTAACACGATTTTTCTCAAGATACGTTAGAGCTATAATTTTGAACTTTGATCGATAAACAACAATAACGTTTGGGCTTCATCCGACAGTAAAAGCCACAATTCCTACCCAACTGTAGATAGGCTAAAAATATGACGGAAGTGAAAATTTGCTAAAATTATGAATTTTGTGTAAAATTCATTTATTGCTCGTACCTCCAAGGATGCAGCTGGACCAACCTAGATTTGTACATAATTAACAACAATTATATTTTTACTATCTAGCGTGCCATATATCACCTCGGTACATTGTTACTAAAATAGGAAAATATGAGATAGAAGTGTGCTTGGGATCCACAGAAAATGGCATAAAGGTTGAGGTTCACCACAGTTGAGCGAGCTTTTGTCGAAACTTATCTGCGGCGGAAAATTAGTCATTGATCGCCTGAATAGCGTGATATACGGGCTTTCTTGCCTACTTTATATAAAAACTCTGTGTGCTTTCTATGTGACCGGAAAATACAACGGAAAATTTTTTTCGAAAATTTCTGGGGTTTTGGCAAAATAGCGCGAGCTGTGGTAGTGCCAAAAAAGTGAATGTGGTTCTAAATTAGACCCAAGGCGTTTATGAAAAATTTGTGAACAAACTGCACACAAAGAATATGCGAAACAGATCGATATTTTAATTTCAAGGTGCTGAGGTAGGGTCAAAATTTTTTACCTTTTAGCCCTCCTGGCTCAGACAGGGAGCTGATATGGGGGAAAATTTTCTTGGCCGTGAGTGTTTTGGACCAAGCCCACTTACGGTGCCAAGTTTCATTGAGATTGGTTTCGGTCGCGTATATATGGCGGAGCCCCTTTAAGCCTTCCCTGTTGCCTGCCACCAATATCATGAAACATTCCCACGTGCGCGTGTTCTTATTGTGTTTTGCTGTGATACGTGTCAGTTGGGCTGTGGTTGGTTTGTGAGTTGGCAGATTTACGTGGCTGTTGGAGATAAAGCATTGTTTAGTGAACGTCGTGTGGTTTTGGGTTTATTATTGGGGCGTTTGTGTTTCGGGATCATATTGCAGAAACAAAGAAATAATACACACATCACCACGCAACAAAACTTCAAACTCTTGGGGTACGAACATCACACTGAAACTAAGTGCGAAAAATTGAAAATGTGAGCATCAAATGTTACAATAAAACCATAATTTGTAGGTGGTGGCTCTGAAGAGGGCCGTTGGGTTAGGATAAGTGGACCGAAGTCCAACGGTTCAGCGGCTACACATTGTCGTCATCGAAGTTGCGGTTGTGCAGACGCCGATCTAACAATGCCGCCTCGGCGTCCAACAAGCGCACGATTGTGCAGCGGGTGGCGTTGTGAGCCAATTTCGTCATGATGGATGGATTCGGTCATCGCGCACGAACACGGGCAGACTGCGACCGTGGAAATGGGCGACCGGCAGCTGACACACAAACAAATGCAGCTGATTAAATAGACGACTGCGAGTGCATGTATGCGACGTAGGCTCTACGACGCTGATTGGTTCACTTCTGCGTGCTATACATTCTTGTTCTGGTGCACGTGCACGACCAGGCCCGTGCCACCCAAAAGCAGTCAAATTAATTCACACAACCACTTACTTCATAACTGCTTGTTGCATTCAAACAAAATCAATTAAACAAAAAGTGTTCAAGGTGCGCTTCACGAGTTTTTGTTACAATATAAAAAACAAACAATTGATTTCCTGGCGACTGGACTAAGAATAGTTCGTCTGCTTTAAAACTGTAGTTTTCGCGCGCTACAAGCCCAGCCAAAGAAATGTTTCGAGTGACCCGCGACCCGCGCCCGCAAGTGCGGCCATGCAAACGCGGACGCGGGTCTGGGACATAGAATATTTTTCTGACCCGCGACCCGCGCCCGCAAGTGCGGCCATGCAAACGCGGACGCGGGTCTGGGACATAGAATATTTTTCTGACCCGCGACCCGCGCCCGCAAGTGCGGCCATGCAAACGCGGAGCGGGTCTAAAACATAGAATATTTTTCTGACCCGCACCCGCGTTTGCATGGCCGCGCCCTAACAAATATCGACATACTGTTGTAGCCCCATGCATTCAAATTTGCAGCGGGTTAGGGTGAGTACAAATGTTTCACCCTTGCCAACACAGGTTGCCAGAACGCAAGATTAGTCGTTTTGGATGGATTGTAGATTGATTGGACCGCGTACTTTTGTGTCATGCAGAACCACTAATGTTTTTTTTATTCTGAGCGCCTATCAGTGAGGCAGTGAGGGTGTCACTATAAAAGAGGGATCACGCAAAGTAATCCGCAGCCAAATTCTATCTATCTTTCTTCCTTCAACAAAATTTTCTACGCAAAAATGACCTCAAAAGTTCTTTTGCGCACCGCGCGGTCATATTTACCCCAAATATCACATTTCACCACTAGGACTGCACCCTACTATACGACCACTTTAATATGTGGAAATGCACCCCGTGCAGTGCTGTGGCTACTTCTGAGCGGGAACTACTGTACCTTGCGGCCAAAAAGTAGGGGAGATAGCGGGGTACTGTGCCCAGAATTTGAGGGGGAATCCGACTTGGGGCGGAAGAAATTTTAGGGGGAGATACTGTACCATACTACTTTCGCGAGAATTCAATTTTTATAGGTTAAAATGTGCATAAATCGCGTGGGGCGCGCAAATGTTTGCACTTTTAGTCGATTATGACCGATTCTTGGGCATTTTGGACCAAAAAGGGTACTTTTGGGGGAGAGTTTTGGAAAAATTGCAGGAGATACCGTACCAGAGAGGGGGAGATACTGTACCTCAGCGCGGGGGGCCACATACCGTACCGGCGAGGAGGAGATACTGTACCTTTGGGGGTCCATCACCCCCCAGCCACAGCACTGACCCCGTGAAACTAAGTGGGTGGACTGCAGGTGTACGATAAGACGTAGCAATAAGATGAGCAACAGTCAACAGCGAACCTCTCGTGGCCTCATATCATTGTCTGTCGCATCTTCCAGGTTTGACAACGACGCGGAACTGACCAACGAAGCCATCTTATTGAACGCAGCCAGTCAACGAAACAAAACGGAGCCACGCGTCGGGCACACACGGCGACACGGGTATGCGCCGAACCGAAGCCGACAGCTAACGGACAGCGCGGCGTCTTTGCGAACCAAATATGTGACAAAACGTCTGCAAAACCTGAAATGTGAACGACAGGCTTTGTTGGTGCTGCTGCACAGTGTTGTGACTACTTCTGAGCTCTGAGGGGAGATATTGTACCTCAGCACGGGGGGCCACATACCGTACCGGCGAGGGGGAGATACTGTACCTTTGGTGGTCCCCCACCCCACCCCCCAGCCACAGCACAGCTGCTGTAAGGTTGTCAGACAGACAAGTGCTGATCACTTACTTGCCGAATCGGTCAGAAATCTTTGTATTTTTGACAAAAAAAATCACTACTCTTTCGGTAAAAAAAGTCACTTCAGAACAGTGTACCGTAGTTAGTTCCTGCTCCTCAGTGTAGTTCCTGGTCCGGAGGGGGAGACCCAAATTCGGGGGGGAAGGGGGGGAAGACCCAAATTCGGGAAAAAGTCACTTTTTGAGGTAGAAAATTTGACCTATTTTTGCCCCTTTTTGGAAAAAATTTTTCATAAAAAGGGCATTTTGGCGACTTTTGAGAACATTGACCTAAAAATCACACATTTTTGGTATAAAAATGCCCATTTTAGGCCTAAAAATGCCTATTTTAGGCAAAAATTGGGGGAGATAGTGTACCCGGAGGGTGAGATAGGGGGATAGTGTTCCACCTGAGGGGGAGATAGCGTACCCGAGGGGGGACCCCCCTCCCCCCCCAGGAACTACACTGCTGCTCCTGATCCGGCGCGGCGGTTAGTGTACTACCCTTTTTCCGTGCGGGGGTTTGTGTACCTGTACCTCCCTGGGGGGAAGGGGGGAAGACCCAAATTCAGGAAAGTCACTTTTTGAGGTTGAAAATTTGACTGATTTTTGGTGCCCCTTTTTGGAAAAAATTCTTCGGTAAAAACGTCACTCAGAAGCTTCGGGCCGGGGTGCCCAAATCTCCGGCCCCGGCCCGGCTCGATTGCGACCTCTGTTTGGGGGCTGTATCTTTTGGGGGACTCTTTTTTGGGGAATACGGTATAGGACTGTGCTCAAGTACAGCGATTGTTGGTGGAAAAAAACTGTGACAGAGGTGGGAATGGGAATGGGAATCGGGCCGGGCCGAGGTTTCCGGCCCGAACGATCGGGCCGGGCCGGGGTGGCCGGCCCGACATAATCGAATTTCAAAAAAATCATCATTTTTAGGCTAAATTTGCCAAAATTGCTCGCGATTCTGCAAATTTGTACCAACTTGCATGATTATCAGGTATTTTTAAACAAAAAAAACAGTAATTTTTGCACCAAAAAATTGCTTCGTCCAAAATATCATATCATCAGAAAAAGTCGGGCCGAAAAAATCGGGCCGGGCCGGACTTCGGGCCCGAACTGTCGGGCCGGGCCATGGGCCGGGCCGCCGATTCCCACCTCTGCTGCGGAATCGAAAAACTTGACAGACAAGACGCAAAATCAAACAAAAAGAAACAAAAGAGAAAACAGAGCATGAACTTGGAACCGGAACAGGAACGGCATTGCGTTAAGTTAAAAGGAACCGAAAATCACGATGGACAGAGCTCAAGGACATCACCTACCGTAATCAGCGACTTCAACCATTTTACGTGCTGGTGACATTTTGTTGGATGGCACTCACAGATCTGTTTGCAGCTCCACACCTCCGGTAGGCTACTGCTCTTGAGAGGATCATTGCAGCTTTTATTTGGAAACATAAAAGACAAATTTCTTACAAAAACTGCGTGTGTTTTCGTGTATTTGCGCTTTTGCAGACCCTTCAAGTGAAAGTTGTTGACCGCTGGCTCAGCTGGTTCCTTTGCATGTCACATACATTTAGCTCCTATCGATGTACGCTCCTGGGCATGTGAGACCTATGCACAGTGGCATAATAATCAATTCTTGGATGATAGCGCCAAACCATGGTTCGCACTGGATTTCACAACACATTCCTGTGTCCACATGGAGGGTCACAATTCTTGCAGAGATAGACACCACAAGACACATTGTATTACATAACAGCCTAACACAGAGTCTTTATCCGAAAATGCTGTTCAAAACGAAATGTAGGTACCTTTTGGACATAACCATGCACCAAGGGCGGATCCAGGGGGCCACAGGGGCCCTCCCCCCTTTGGTCCGTTTGGCCCCTGAAGGGGGTCACCGTTTTGGAAGGAAGGAGGAAAAGGAGCAATGAAACTTGGCTTTCGCGTGCGTAAAAAGTGTAAAGTGAAAAAATTTCGCCAGCCTCGTGCTCCTTATCACATTTTGTATAACATTTGGTATAAATGCGCGGAACTCTAAGCAAGGACTAGATAAAAATGACTTTTCAAAAAATGGAACAAGTACCAGGTAAAAATGACTTTTTGGATTTGGCCCCTCCCTTGGCCAAAAGCTGGATCCGCCACTGTCATGCACCATCGAACATGTACAAGAAGAGATTCTGGTTTTGCACTGACGAATAACTTTGATTTTTTTCCAACTTTGCTTAAGCTCACAAGTCACAGTCACCCTACCCTTACCGAAACTGACCCGGATCTGACCAAGCCAATTTCAACCACAACAGCAAACTTCTGAACAATCTAAATCAAAATACAACTCAAGAGCACAAGCGCTCCATCGTGGGATGTGAACTCATCACAAAACCGATGGCCTGCAAAAACGAACGACAGAACAAGAGCCTCCCAAGCAGTTGAACAACAGAACTTTCTGAGAAGATTGCAGTAAGCGAAACCCTTGCGCGAACATGGTTGCCTGCCACATCGAAGCCTCGAAGCAATTTGAAAGTGGAGCGACAGGAGCGCACAACGAACGAAGAAACCGAAAAAACGAAAAACAACAAAAAAAAAAAAACCCCCCCCAAACCACACCCAACATTAAGAGCCATGGCTTACTGAGATTGGCTGCGATTCTGTTGCTGACGGTGATAAGTCCTATGGACCTAAGGGTAACTTAGGAGAAATCGCTGAGCACTGAATTGTTAGCCTTTGGATTACTGTGATCCCTCCTTTGTAGCAATTGTCATTGCTGATGGAGCTCAGAATGATAATAATAATAATAATGTACAAGAAGATTAAATCCGCAGATCCCCAAACTATTTTGCTGGAACGTCGGAAAATATCCACGGCCGTTTGGTCTGTATTTGGGTGTGGCCTGCGTGTTTGTAACCCTCAGGATAGACTAAAAACCAATTTGAGTCTGTACATCGAATACAGGTTGTATGCTAATTATTTACAATCCATCACTTTTTTGTAACGACAAACAAAACAAAATATGTCAGATTACAGAGTCATATTGACAGGACCCATATAGGAAATTGGGACGAAAATACATAATGTCGGAATGTTAGCCATACGCACAGGGAACGTGTGGGTTCATCTTACAGTTATATTCAGTTTCATGTGCAAGTCAGCCAGCTTTAAAATGAGGGTTTAAATCACATGTTTCAGTTTCATGACAAAAAAGTCTCAAACAGTGAAATTATGTGTTCTAGTTCACAACAGCGACACGTGCAGAGACAGAGAGAGGTGCAGAACATTATGCCAGAGACGACCCAAATTTGTTGATCATGGAGGCCATGAGTTCATCATTTTGCCTTGGCTTTCTCTTTGTTCGATGCCTCCCCGTTCACTGCCGGCTTGTCTTTAGCTTTCGCCGCTTCCTCCGCCGCCGCCTTCTTTTTACGTTCACTTTCTGCAAGATTACGGTAGGTTTCGGCTACGGTTTCTGAATTACAGTACATACCCATTAGAGTGCCGCGCCCACCTTTGTGCGCCTTTCCCTTCCAGGTGACCTTGTTGTCGTGTAAACACTTTGACCAAGGCATCGGGATCTCCAATCGACCACTATTCGACAATGGCAGACATCGAGTCTTGCCACCAGGTGTGACGCTGCGGCTAAAAAATGTAGCTGGAATTATTCGACCCGCGGACTTTGTAAAAGATGCCCTGTTAATATGCACGGATAACCAAACGTTTGAGTCCCATATTGCACCAAAGATTCTCTTAAGAGTAGTTTGGTTAATCTTGTTTAATCATTGCACCCGTACAAGCTGTACTTGAACGCAAGCGTGTGACGGACAGAACAAAGGTGGTAAAAAACACCGAGCTCGTAGCTTGATGTCTGTCTGAACGCCTAGACCCAAGTGTCGTAATCCACATGCTCAACATCCTAAGCCACATCCTGAGCCTAATCCTGCAACAACACAGTCTGCGCTGTTCTGAATGTCCAAGAATGTCCAACGTTTTGCCATGTAGCCGAAACAATGCATATGTTGCTAGTATAACAAAGCACAAGTGAAACATCACACAGCCAGGCACTTACGAGTTGTCGAATGGCGATGGTGACAGCGCACCACTATTGGACACCGAGTCGCCGTCAGACGCGCCCCCGGTGGCCGACAAGAGATTGCCGCTGCTCTCGGATTGCTTGGCGCCGGTCACATCCGAAGGAATCGACACCAGCGGCTCGACCATCTTCGTCAGCATTTCGCCACACACAACCATCGTCGGCTCGACAATGAAGTCGATAAAACCTGTGGATGGGGAAACGGGGTCCACACTTTTTCGAATGCGTCTCCTTTCGATAATGCTGCAAACACGAAACTGCACAAAATGAGAAACTTCAACGATGATTTACCTATTTGCGACTCGGGCACGTGCACGCTGTTGCGATCGCATAACGGCGAGAAAGGCAGACCCATACTCTGTTCGAGGTCGCCTTGACGGAAAAACTCGGCCAAAACCTGGGCACCAACTTTTTTACGTTTTTTGAAAAATGATTCCGACTCGGTGATGGAACATGTATACCTGCATGGTCCATCGTTCGTGAAGGTGGAATGGTTTCGCTGCGTGCGATATGTCACAAGCGTGCACAATCAAACACATGGCTTTGATTTTGTCGATACTGTACAGAGAGGGGTCTATGGTCTGACACCAAATCAAACCAAATAAGGTTTAGTCGGAACAATCTGCAACCAACCCCTCAGGTAGTGTGAGCATGTTCTTCATGGTCTTTATCTGAACAAAATGAGTGGACATATCGGTAGCCAGCACGATCTCAATGCAAATGTTGCGGAACTCGCTGAAAACTTTGGAAATTCATTTATGCAAAGTTCTGCAACCAGAGGTTTTTGTATAATGACGTCTTATTCAAAGTAGGTCCCCTGCCTTACCGATATTGTTCGCGAGACAGCGACGACAAAACGTTTTTGTCGGAATCCTTGGTCAAACGAAAGCAAGACGAAACGTGGTGATTCTCCAACACACTACGATCATTATACAGATATGCGAAATCGGAACTGGAAGCGTGATAGATTTAGTGGACAACCACAAGCTGTCAATCAAATCAGTTGTTCAAAATGGCCAACTTTGACTGAATATGAAAATTGTTCGTGTGACCCGTGTGTTCGTAATCGTGTATGAGCGCTGAGAACACAACAGCGAAACACTCGAGGTCCGACAGACAATTCTGAAAATACCACAGTACATCCATTAGTCCTTACGTCTAATGCCAGAGTATTATGAAGACTTCGTTAGATTTGTAAAATAAATCGTAAAAGTAAAATTTTAATCAATCTTTCGCTTTCCACACACGCACAGATATACACAGAGATAACAGAAGACTTCAGCAAATACGCAACCCACCGAGAATCCGGTTTCAGTTAACATCCAAGCACTGGTCTGTGCAACATCAGATGCGTGCACCAAATTGTGATATGGATTGTTATGCTTGGAGTAACCCGTCTCCAGTGCGATCAGATATGCCTCCAGTGTCTGCCAGGGTATCTGAAACTTGGGAATATTAAAATGTTACTTTTCCCAAGGGTTGAGTAGAAATACATATGTATAATCGTGTGGCCGACCCTGTACTGATCGAGGAATCCGAACTTATTGAACAACTGATAGCCGGTGTATTTGAGTGCGTGACCATCTGAAGCCTCGTTCAGCTCGAACGGACTGAAACCCCATTCGCTGATGTGCTGAAACATTGAAATATGTTGATGGTTAGTTTCAGTCCTCACGGTCAATCGATAATGCAACCTAACCGATAAGATTTCGGTGAGATCCTGTGGTATGGGTGCCTGAGCGACCGTGCTCTTGCGGAACATTCTAAAGCAGAGAGTTTTGTTTCGCCCTTTTCATGAGTGAGGTTCTTGGCAACAACAAGAGCACATCACCCACCTGTCAAACTTGATGCCCATTTTGATGGCAGTAGCGACAGATTTGAACTTTGGTGCTGGTCTGCCACTGGCTGCCTGACGTGTGAACGTGGCCGCCAGCCAATCACGGACTTCGTCTGGCACTGCCTCTACCGTAACCTCGGCCAAGTCATCGTCTTCGTCGCACACACGTCTGCAAGATATTATGGGTTGCACCCAGGCTCAAACTAGGAGTTCGGTAGCAAACGAAATAAAGAGAAGTGGACACCGACCGCGTCTCGTCCATGTACGCCGTCTCAAGCACGAGCGCCGCATATTCGATGTTGCGCTTGAGCTCCTCGACATCCAGAAGACCGCTGTTCAGCTGATGCAGAATGTAACGCAACCTGCGATCATGAATCATGGTTATGCATTCATGAATGATTATAGGAATCGAACCAGCACACTTTGGTCTCGAGAGACCACACCGCTGAGCTGTAGACCGAAAACGGAACATCAAACAGCACCTGCACGCGTGTTTGCGCAACACCAGTTGATAGAAGCTGAATTGCTCGCTCGTTATCCCATTCATACCGTTCATAACAGTCATTTGCGGTTGATCGCTACTGTGGTGAGAAAGTGGGTGCGGAAATTGATTTTCTACTCTTTTTCGAGACTCGCAAGTTCCGGTTACTTGTCAAAGGTGGCAAATTACATAAGAGCCTATGAGAAGAGCGTTGAAAGTGTAAAACATCAATGAGTAAGCATGCGGGGTTGGGTAGTAACGCAAAGCGTATCCAAAACAAAACGACCAAGACATTATCATGAGGTGCTAATAATCAGCTATTACCCGCTGCTGCGCAAGTCATTAATGAATCTATGGATGTTTGCGTCTTATTCATGCATATGCAGGTCGCAGCGCTTTGCGCCTCGCTACGGTTTCCAGAGGCTCACATGGTTTACATGGCTTCGCACACGAGCAGGAGGAATGATCAGGACAGGCACCACAGCACCAGAGCCAATAGCCAATGAACTGGTGCCACAGTAACTCGTGCTTGAAACATGAGCTGAGATGAGCATAAACTAACCCGCCGTTTGCCCACTCCCATCGCTTTTGCAGCGCTTTGGGTATTTGAGTGGCATTACGTGAACCAAAGAGCTAAAGTCAATCTCTTGTGCCCTGCCTGTACAGCATACATACATATACGGATATGTACCCGTATGGTTTATCTGCCCAGAGATTTTCAATGTGTGCGGGCTCATGGGACTGGGCCCTGCCGATGGCACATGCTGTAATTACACGCAACTTTCGCGTCTCATTAACTTTGCACAATCCTCGGGACCTATGTACTATCACAACATGTAATAAAACACATTATGTAACCTGCATGACATTTTCAAGTTGTGATTTTCTCAAAAGTTTGCGTGATAAAATCAATTATAAAACCCCAATTGTGGACGGTCACTTTATTGCGCCATGCTGAACTCCTGGATAGGGTTCACGCCAGTGCATCAACCAGGAATAATAGACAGAGACCTAGTGGACATTCTGCATGAAAAAGTCAATGGTGTGTATGCGGTAGCACTTAAAATGTCTACAAGGCTCAAATCGAACCCAACTCACTTGTCGTGCAGCCTGATGAGCAGTTTTCTGTTCGATGGTTTACGATTGTTGCTGGTTGACATTGGAACAGTCAGGAAATGCTGATGTCAAATTTGATATTATCGCGAAATGATGTAGTGCGATTGAGCAAATTAGCAGACCGTAACTGTGTTTGGTACAACACGGTTGTCAAATGTGTCCAAAAACATAAATGTTTGATGATGCATGCTGTCGAGTTGTGGGCTCATTCGCTAAGTTGCAGTTGTGCCGTTGGCATATGGCTCACTTTGGCTGTGATAAAATAAAGAAAATAGCCATTTAGGTTTTCACGTGTGCGCTAAAAGGCTTGCCGGCGGCCAGACAGTGTTTTGGCGCTTCCCAGAACGTCGCACGCTCGTCAGATATTTACGGCGGTTTTAAGAATTTATTCAATTGAAAATTTCATTTTTCATGAAGAGCAGTTTGAGCTTCCATTATCTTAAGTTCCTGAAACGTACGCAGTAGCAAGTGGCTATTGTTAAAAGTTCGTTAAAAATGTTCATTAATCAAAACTAACACCAAATTCCACACCGATGGTTCACAGTCACATTCACTTCGCAATTTGAGTCGCGCAATAAAACTATAGGATAAACATTTTGAGACAAATATGAAGAAAACTTCAAACAGTGTGAAAAATGGTTTGAAACGAATACATTCGCATGTCAACATTTTGTGCTATGTACATACATAGTAGGTAATTTACGCATTACATGTATACTCTGACAATTCTTTTGGGAGAAACTTTTCAAACGCGTTGCCTGATCCATAAAGCGCATGACGCGTGCACTGGCTACAGCGGTCACGTGACTTCCGTAGCCAGTGCACGCATGATGAGCTTTACGGATCAGGCAACGCGGTTGGAAAGTTTCTCCCAAAAGAATTGCCAGAGTATACACGCTAGGCATCGTCGCGGCGATTGATATCAGTGAACAAGAAGCGGAGAACAACATTTTAGTTTTCGAGTACCTTGCCAATATACCCACGATATACTACATAAGCTCGAATACCTACAGTAACAGTACTGCTCGCTTCGACACAACATGTCACGTTCTGCTGTTTGTTTGATAAAACAAGGCGCATCCAGCGACGAAGTTGATGTGCTAGATACGACCAAATAATACGAAGCGCTGTGACAACACTTGCTGCTGAAAATTGACGGTTGTGAGGAAAGAAGGGGTATTGTGAAATATAGTTGACGCACGTCTTCCAGAGAGTGCAGCAAATTGAAGCATAAAATATGCCGCATATAATGTAGGTACACTTTTTTCTTTTGCGCCAACTCTCTGGGTAAGATGATTTATCCACTGAACAATCAGTCCCAAGATACATAAGCACGGGTGATAAGCATCGACATTGTAGAATGTATACATGGGGAATAAGGTCGTAATAGTGTCCTTGCGCCATTGTGACCGAGTTAAATCTGCCTAGGGCACGAAGTAAGACATAAAAACGCGGGAACAAACTGCAGGTAAACCACCTACACATAGGTATAATCAACGTTTTCATGACGAAAGTGTGCTAGCAGCAATTTTTTTGTGCTTTGTGATTTGTTGTCGTCGTCCATGAAACACCGCAAACGAAGAACAAGTTTTCCTTCCAGCAAGCACATAAAGCTGTTTTATTGAATTGAGTGAAACCGGATTTGAATGTACTTTAACATCAAGATGACGTCTCCCGGGGTTTCCCTGTGTTCCCGATTCCAAAAAACCGAAGTGGTACCGGAGAGTTCCTAATAAGAGACCCTGTTTTGGGGTTTGATTTTATGTTCAGACTTTTAAATTAAAAATTATCCAAAATACCCCGGGCGTATTATTCTGAACATATCCAAATTAGACCCCAGGGATCTTATTCAGAAACTGTACTTGCTCCGGACCGATCTTGGGTACTATTGGGGGCTTTTATCAGGAATTCTCTGGTTAGGTACTGTACACACTGTGTATGCACTCTATTATTTACGCCAGAGATTTTCGCAAGCTAAGAAAGTGGGAAAGTACAACAGGCCTTGAACTGGAATGGACGTTGGTGCAGATGCAGACAGAAAGCGAACAAAGCCACGCCAGAAATGAAAGCGCAGAGCGAGAAAAGGCCCGAAAGATTAGATCAAAGCCGCAGGCGTAATCCCAAAAATTGCAGCGTATTGTACTATTCTAGCCGAGCATAAACTTCTACTGTATTTGTTGCGCCGTTTAGAGGGCCAGCAGTATACGGTATACCTATAGTACATTCAATCTGAGGGTAATTCCACAAGGCGGGCAGCGGGGTCCTCTCTTGGTACAAAAAGACAACCACTTGATCTCGGTGCTCATGATTCCAGAGACCTTTTTGAATAACTGGAGAATGAAAAGATACCAGATTGCAAGTTGGAACTGTACCAAATTTCAAGCGCACGCATGCTCTCAGAATGTTCTCGCTAGCCTGGCGCCGCAAAAGTGGTTTCGACAGCAATTACTCAATATACATACATGAGAAAAGTACCCGAGTACAAAAAGCAACTGATGCAAAAACGCAAGTGCATGACCGCGACCGGTGTCGGTTTCATCATAATACATGTAAGAATAATTTGTACCCAACTTGATTGAGCCTACATACAATTGCTGCAGCTTGAGGCTTGACGAAACAATCCTTGCTACACCGCCTGGGGTCTCTTTTGTAGCTATACCTACAGTATATGTACATATACCCACGCACTGGTTGGCTGTCGCTCGCATATGCGATGTGGATGAACATAATGCTTGTCATTTTTGACGCTACAAGAAATGAACTTGCTATGACATCATATACACTTTTTTGTTTGAAATACAACCAATGAGACTGTCATGCGATGTCTCTGTGTTTTCACAGTGTCACGGAGTGGTGAAAATGATGGGGTATTGAACACAGTGCAAGCGTTACCCCATTAGGCTGTGACTGCGTATGTAACAAAACGTAGATGTTTTTATGAACAGAAACTGGGAATCAAGTCAGGAAGCACAGTCGTTTAGGAAATACAATGCTCAAAGTTGACATAGCGTGCGAACATGCGATCATTCTCTGCCGGCCAATAAATTCTTGAATGCGGTTGGTAAAAAATGTACAGCAGTGGTTACCTGAAAGTTTGTACCCATGAACTTGTACTTCAATATCTGGTTCCGCCAAAAAGTCAGTTTTGTTTGGTCGACCCGCACCCGACTGTGACGGCATCAAACATCATGAATACATAAGTCAGATGTGGCGCGGAAAACAACGACAACAGAATGTTGGTACATGGTCCGTTGAGGATGGGCGCAAACACAGACTGATGCTCGGCAAATAATGGGTTTAGCCGACAGGCATTTCGCACTTTGACCGACGTTCTCCGATACCAACGGTATTTTTTTCTTGGGCAGCTTCGGCACGGTACTGCACAACATGTTCAGAAACATTTCGAACTGAGATATTTTTATTTTTGTCATATTTAAAGCCCAGACACCGACATACTGTAGAGTTGGGCTGAATTTCAGATCTTATAGCTGCTCTGCAACCCGTTGAATGGTCATGAATCAAAGCCACCCATGAGTGTAATGATAATACCTAAGGAACGTGGAAATTGAAAATCGTGGTGTTCTCAACAATTCCATCTTGAGACGTGCGGGCATGAAGACCAAATGTTTGTATTTCCGTGAAAAGCGGCTTATCCCGTCAGGCTATATCGTTATGGTCAAGTGCTAGTGGGCAGCGCACTCACTTGTGTGAGAAGACTGGCGAGCTCTTTTGACACGTATCGCGCACTGAAATTGGGTTTGAGAGTTGAGCCGAAAATGGGAAAAGCGAACCTGTTTGTGAAAAGTGCATCAGCTGCCAGGTTATCGCACACTGTTCAGCATACATACTGTATGTGCACTTTCTGCTTTGGTTATACTTTCTGCAAGTGCATACCAACCAGTCATACCTACTGTACATATGTACACTGGTGGTGAATGCCTTCCGTCCGAGTCACACATGTGCAGCATCTGTGCGTCAAGTCACTGGATGAACAGTCAATGCAGGACATTGGTACTGCCAGCGCATCAACGAATCGGGCAGGTCGGTACCTCGGCTACGCAGCTCTCGGCCTATTCGTGCTGCACTACGAATGCTGTTAGAGCATGGTATGTCTGCTTGATGACTCAGGCCATGCTTGAACGTGTGGCATAAATATTCTCTGCACAACACCATTTGGCACTGTCTGTTTTTATCTGGTGTCGCCTTTTTATGCGTCCGGCATCCTTGTTCGAGTTTCGCTGCTGCCGTAAACAAGTGCACGTAATCATACGCAAAACGACACGTCAAATTCATGGGACCAGACAAGTGACCAGGTGGTCCGATCCCAATACTCAACCATGGTACCTTACAAGTTTTATAAAGCGTTCTGCGCCCAAGCTTTCGAACGAAACGATAAGAGCGCTTTCCTTACCAAAGGTACATATCCGGCGACCAACAGCCGGAGCAATCAGCCAAAAGTATAGCTTATTGGGTGCTTTTCTCAACTTTGGTGTCATAATTTATTGAAAATACCCACATTTCCGACAGCGGACACTGAAAAGAGACATTAGTGGAAATGCTTGTGATTTAGCAGCATGCTTCATTGATTTGGTGTGCTGTACTGCATAGTCACCGCAGCTCAGTTTACCACTCGCAATTTGCTGCTCTGCTCCAAGATGCTGCTTTTTGTGTTTTTAGAGCGGCTTTTTCAGACCGCTTTCAAAATGTCCTAAACGTTACAGGTATGGTAACATCATGGAGGTTCCATTAATGTTGCAAAACATTGGGTATAATTCACAAAACAAAGTCAAGCTCACCGTCAAGCTCAACGTCAAAGTTCAAAGTCAGATGTTTCGGCGTCACGCTGGCTCATGCATCAGACGCGATTTTCCAAACGAAAAAAGGTCAACTTTGACGCGTTATTGTGAAAGTCTGGATGCTTCTTTCGCCAAAATATTATTTTACGGATGTGACACAAGCATTTTGGAGCAGTATTTCTGAGTTTCATGAAGGTCTGAGGAAATGAACAGACGATCACCAACGGCGGTGCAAAAAATTTTGACTGCGGTCAATGATCGCCACATTATATCAATACCATTGGTCAGAATTGATTGTACCACAGAAGTAACCTTCCGAAACGCGCTGGGTTGTGCCATATCTTGCGATTTCGGTGATTCTGTGATTTCGTCAGCGTGAATGTTTGTCACATTTCACTGGTGAGCAACTTTTGCACTGGTCAAAATTACAGAAACAACAAAATCGCGCGATATGGCCCAACCCACCTTCACCCCCGACCACACCCGACCCGACCATGCTAGCAAAGTTACATGCCAATATGAAATGACATCGAGCCGTTGCGCATAAAAATACCCACTCGGTTTATTTAGATGGCGCAGAGTTCAACGTTTTATGTGGTTTTGAAGTTGAAACAGATGCAAACCACGGTCGTCAGAATAAAGCCCGATTTTATTTACACGAATTAAGTATTAGGAAAGAGGATATGCTTTGTTCAAGTGAGTCGGCCGACCAAAATGAAGTTAATGTATACAATATAAGGTACATGCAATAGGGCGTCTGCGGTATCAACATCACTGCTTTGTGAAGTCCGGCAATCGCGCACTCTCCATTGAAGGTGACAGTTTTGCCGGTGCCATTTTTGGGTAGCGGCAACCAGTCTGAAGATAATGCGCCTTTATTTATGTTAAAAAACATAGCTGGTCAGGTTGAAACATCACCTTGCACATTTTCTCCATCTGCGCAGCGACAGCCCAGGCGACGCCAGTTGGGTTGACGGCGTAGTCCTTGTGGTATCGACCAGACGCGGCACCAATGATTTGCATCACAGATTCACCCCACGAGCTGTATGGGCCAAGCGCACCATACGTGTCGATTGGGACGTTATGGCACCCGTTCACTGCACGTCAATTTGAAGCGCATGTTTGTGATGATCGAAATAACAAAATCCTGATCAAACCTGCGCTGGCGACACTAGTTGGTGAAGTCGAGCCATCAGACGCGGTCACGGCAGCACGACACACATTCGGACGATGGACGAATTGGTCGCAAGCCAGCGACAATGCTGCCCCCACGTCCGTGCCACCTGCGTGAATCGAATTTTAGGTAAGTACAGTACCGGGGGCAATTCTAGGCTGAAAGTTGCCGTGCGTGCGAAACAGTGCAAAGTATAGGCAAAAGTCGAAGTAACTTCGCATGCACTTCAACTTTCAGCCTAGAATTGCACCCGGAACTGTAAGTAGTGGTAAACACATACCTGTGAGAAAAAACCACAGTTCACTAACTAAAGTGAATAAAATAAAATTTCCCACCACTGAGCCCAAAGCCACTAATGGTGTTGGTGACGTCAGTGGTGCTGGGTGTCCATGCCTGGTGCATGTGCGCAAATGGCCAACTCCCACCAGTGGCCGTCACAGTGAAATGGGGGTCGATACCACGAGCGGTCAATTGACTGGTCAACGTGTTGAAGAACTGCTTTTGTCGCGCCAAATTAATTTGTCCCACCGATCCACTGTAATCGGCCACATATGCCACGTCCATGGCACACGGACACAAACGCGGACGACGCACGGGTATCCAGCAGCACCTTTTCACCCAGACTGGTCGCACAAGGGCGCAGTTGTGGTTGTCTAAAGTCGGCAGAAGGTTATCCAAGTTACACATGTCATGTACATAAAAACAATCAAATGTGTTGACGAACATGGACATTTCTTGTGGTAGCGAAAGTCCAACACCCAATGACAGTGGAGTTGCCAGACGGTGTACAGTCGGTAGCATGTATTCCAGTCACACTTTGCCGCCAGACTCAGTTTCTCGCTGCTGTATTCGTGCTGCTCTGGTGCATCGACCGAGTCTTCGGTCGTGTTCCGGTGGCATTCGGGTGCGAATTTGCCCTCACGTTCCTCCACCCATTCTGACAACTCGACCTCTTCAGCATCACGACGTCCAACGACCACAAGTGCACTTGTTGCCAGCAGCAGAAACAACACACATTCATTCGACATTCTGCTCGTCTTACATTATATTTGGAATTCACCAGATTCCGCTGCTCAGGATTTTTAGAAGATCAGACATTCAGCGCTGGGATTCGCAACGATGTGTTCACCTTCATTGAGGATGGGTAGTACAGTACGGTGGCAAAATTTCACAATGTCGTGGGATAAACTATTTATGCTGCACACATGTGGAAACGAGTGGTTCGAACCTTCGGCTGATGTTCATGTCGTCAACTCTCGTCGCCAATTTTAACGACCAGAATTGACGATTATTTGCGCTGACGACAAAACAATTAGCCGAACTTCTAGTAGTGAAATGGAGGACAGTGCTACACGCCAAAATGAAACATTGGTACTAATCGGATCACCAATTTGGATAACGAACCTCGAGCTGAACTGATTTTTGAACTATGCAATATCCATGTGTATCAAGAGTGGCAAAGCTCTGGTCGGTGGCACAAATTGCATGTACCGTGAGAATGTATCATTCAACTGCTGTGACATTGCATTCTTTGCCATAAATATCATTATCAAAAAGAGCCTGTTTCTTTCAGTTCGATGCGAAAGGCAAATATTGTTGAAGAAAGAAAAGCATAAAAATTTATTTTTAGCCTGAGAAAAGCATACAGTCCGAGAATTTGTGTCACTACCATGAATCGTTGAAGTTTCTCATAAATTGCACAAAGTGCTTTCATAGATTACGGTATACAGTCATCTACGAGAACGCATTAGCGTTTCGCAGTACTTTGAGATCAGACCACGAAGCAGGAAAAAGCTGGATTTCGTCGTTGGTAATGTTCTTATCAGAAAGATAGGTTGATGTGATGAAATCGTGTGGCAAAAAATTTTTCCAACATGCACGTGAAACATCAGCGTGCTCGAAAAACTGATTTTTCCCTATACCTCACGTGTTATATCGGCGATGCTGGTGTGAACGCGTGTGATTAGTTCCTGTTATGTTTTTATTTTTTTGTGCGAGAAGCTAACGCTGAGAAATTTGAGCTATCGTAATTAAAGTTTTCAGATGAAATTACTTCCCACCTTATGGTTATTGCTTCTCGGACTGTATGCTTTTTCTCAGGCTAGAAATAAATTTTTATGCTTTTCTTCTCTGTTTCTAAAAGCAATATTTGCCTTTCGCATGAACTGAAAGAAACAGGCTCTTTTTTGATAATATATTTATGGCAAAGAATCAATGTCACAGCAGTTGAATGATACATTCTCACGGTACATGCAATTTGTGCCACCGACAGAGCTTTGCCACTCTTGATACACATGGATATTGCATAGTTAAAAATCAGTTCAGCTCGAGTTCGTTATCAAATTGGTGTCGATTTACAATGTTTCTTTTGGCGTGTGCACTGTCTCTCATTTCACTACTAAGAAGTTCGGCTTAATTGTTTTTGTCTCACGTATCGTCAATTCTGTCTAGAGTGCAAGAGTTAGAGATGAACATAGCAAGGTTCAACCACTCGCTTTTCCACTGTGTGCAGCATATAGTTTATCCCACGACATTGTGAATTTTGCCACCGTACTGTACTACCCATCCTCAATGAAGGTGAACACATCGTTGCGAATCCCAGCGCTGAATGTCTGATCTTCTAAAAATCCTGAGCAGCGGAATCTGTATCCAAATGATATGTAAGACGAGCAGAATGTCGAATGAATGTGTGTTGTTTCTGCTGCTGGCAACAAGTGCACTTGTGGTCGTTGGACGTCGTGATGCTGGGAAGAGGTCGAGTTGTCAGAATGGGTGGAGGAACGTGAGGGGCAAATTCGCACCCGAATGCCACCGGAACACGACCGAAGACTCGGTCGATGCACCAGAGCAGCACGAATACAGCAGCGAGAAACTGAGTCTGGCGGCAAAGTGTGACTGGAATACATGCTACCGACTGTACACCGTCTGGCAACTCCACTGTCATTGGGTGTTGGACTTTCGCTACCACAAGAAATGTCCATGTTCGTCAACACATTTTGATTGTTTTTATGTACATGACATGTGTAACTTGGATAACCTTCTGCCCGACTTTAGACAACCACAACTGCGCCCTTGTGCGACCAGTCTGGGTGAAAAGGTGCTGCTGGATACCCGTCGTCGTCCGCGTTTGTGTCCGTGTGCCATGGACGTGGCATATGTGGCCGATTACAGTGGATCGGTGGGACAAATTAATTTGGCGCGACAAAAGCAGTTCTTCAACACGTTGACCAGTCAATTGACCGCTCGTGGTATCGACCCCCATTTCACTGTGACGGCCACTGGTGGGAGTTGGCCATTTGCGCACATGCACCAGGCATGGACACCCAGCACCACTGACGTCACCAACACCATTAGTGGCTTTGGGCTCAGTGGTGGGAAATTTTATTTTATTCACTTTAGTTAGTGAACTGTGGTTTTTTCTCACAGGTATGTGTTTACCACTACTTACAGTTCCGGGTGGAAATCTAGGCTGAAAGTTTGAGTGCAAGCGAAGTTACTTCGACTTTTGCCTATACTTTGCACTGTTTCGCCCGCACGGCAACTTTCAGCCTAGAATTGCCCCCGGTACTGTACTTACCTAAAATTCGATTCACGCAGGTGGCACGGACGTGGGGGCAGCATTGTCGCTGGCTTGCGACCAATTCGTCCATCGTCCGAATGTGTGTCGTGCTGCCGTGACCGCGTCTGATGGCTCGACTTCACCAACTGGGTCGCCAGGCGCAGGTTTGATCAGGATTTTGTTATTTCGATCATCACAAACATGCGCTTCAAATTGACGTGCAGTGAACAGGGTGCCATAACGTCCCAATCGACACGTATGGTGCGCTTGGGCCATACAGCTTCGTGGGGTGAATCTGTGATGCAAATCATTGGTGCCGCGTCTGGTCGATACCACAAGGACTACCGCCGTCAACCCAACTGGCGTCGCCTGGGCTGTCATGCGCAGATGGAGAAAATGTGCAAGGTGATGTTTCAACCTGACCAGCTATGTTTTTTAACATAAATAAAGGCGCATTATCTTCAGACTGGTTGCCGCTACCCAAAAATGGCACCGGCAAAACTGTCACCTTCAAATGGAGAAGCGCGATTGCCGGACTTCACAAAGCAGTGATGTTGATACCGCAGACGCCCTATTGCATGTACCTTATATTGTATACATTAACTTCATTTTGGTCGGCGACCATTTGAACAAAGCATATCCTCTTTCCTGATACTTAATTCGTGCAAATAAAATCGGGCTTTATTCTGACGACCGTGGTTTGCATCTGTTTCAACTTCAAAACCACATAAAACGTTGAACTCTGCGCCATCTAAATAAACCGAGTGGGCATTTTTATGCGCAACGGCTCGATGTCATTTCATATTGGCATGTAACTTTGCAGCATGTCGTGATTTGGTGTGTGACTGCGTAGTCACCGCAGCTCGCTACCACTCGCAATTTGTTGTCAAGATGCTGCTTTTTGTTGTTTTTAGAGCGGCTTTTTCAGACCGCTTAAACTACAGGTATGGTCATCATGAACTCCCATTAATGTTGCGAAACATCGGTATAATTCACAAAACAAAAGCAAGACTCACCGTCGAGCTCAACGTCAAAGTTGACCTTTTCGTTTGAGCAAT
>JASAMV010006008.1:0-31235 GCA_030248065.1 Rhynchonema sp. JSB1_4
GCTGTTTCGGCATAACTGAACTGCTAGCGCAGCCTTTGGGCTTAGGCATAGCGCTTATGATGAAGCTGGAAAAATATTTCGGACAAATTGTATAATATACAGTACCCGTATGTCTGTGAAAGCGTTAGAACCATCCAATTCATGCGCTTAAAATGGTTGTTTTGCACTGAAATGAGACCAAGAACGATCAGTGTAATCAACAATCAAACGAAACGAAACGCGTAAAAAATGAAGCAATTATTTTTTTGAAAAGTTGATTCCTGGAACAAATGAAGGATGGAGCCGAGTTACACCTCAGCACCCACGATCAGGCAAATAAACGTTTCATAACACTTACAGTATGTACCATGTGTGCGCTGAATACGGTGAACCGCAACAGACATGACAGCGACAGAGGGCTGGCAAATGAAAAGTCTGCGAACCAACCGCATTCCAGCAGCTGTTGTTGTTGGCTGATGAGCTGCCCGGACTCCTTACTAATGTGCTTTTGCGCTGTGGTCGTGGTGATGATGTGTAGCACGGCACAAGCATTCTTTGTACCGGGAATAACTTTTAAAAAGATCATTCCTGCAGTTTAGACGTGTTTCTTTCGTTTGATCGCTGTTTCTAATCACTGATCATGTGCGGTCTCATTTCAGTGGAAAACATCTAATTTTAAGCTCGTGAAGTAAATTCAAATCCAGTGAGTCCCACTTTCTATCAATACCCCGTCTAGTTTGTTCTCCGGCTTAAAAAATCGTAAAACATTCAATACTTTGTACTCTTCCATGGCAATCTATACTTTTTAGCAACCGATAAATCGCATCAACTTTGTGTGTTTCTCTCGCACTCTATAGAAAATCCAGAACTCAATTAAGCCATCTTTTCCAGTCGACAGCAACGTAGAGATTAGTCAGGAGCAACAGGCCAATTGGTCAATGCGCTATCTCTACTACAAACCATCGGATGTGAACAAGCCAAATGGACAGTTGGTTGTGCTCTATGATGTCGACAGGACACAGAATCAGGGAGAGATTGTGGTCAGTGTTGGTTTCAGGGTTGTTCCCGGCTTATTCTAATGCAGTCAACATGTTTCGTGCTTGGCGCTGAAGTGAGTGGCTTTTGTGTCGTCGACACAGGGCGTCGCGCTATCAAAGTGTCTTATAGCAACTCCATATTCATTTCTTCACGCTCATTTCACGCTGCCTTCCTATTTCTGTAAAATGTGTATATCGGCGCACCATCTGATACCCGCATGCATCGGATAGAGCACTGTTTCATTGCTGTAGACGGGCAGGGCAAACGTACACAACAGCAGAATCAGCCATATGAACAGAAGTTCAATGTATTGAATGTTCCCAGCCCATACACAGTATGTAGACCGTAGTTCTAAGCAGGTTGTAACGCGGTAACGCAGATTGGGAAACATTGCGTCACTATGTGTTAGTCGCATTACTTTCTTATCACTGAACCAATCGGGCTTCGACAGATAGACGCGATGATGACAAGTATGTACCATTCGAAGCCCATCCATGGCTGTCTGCGTATAGTTACTGTTTCACACTCCTTCCAAATCATCAAAAAGAACCTACCCACCGAAACGTTCCCTAAGTTGAAGGTCCCAATCTGCGTTCAGTATTCCAACTATAACCTAACGTTTGACCTTTTCAGGTGCACGGCGGTTATTTCTACCAATTTTTCGCGCCGACAAACGGCACGGTCGGATCCAAACACATTTGTTTTGTGTTGGACAGATCCGGCTCAATGGGTGGCAGAAAGTTGGAACAGTTGAAGGTTTTTCCAACAATTTGGTTTGGGCTTCACGTCTACGGCGGTATTTTGTGGGGGTGGCTCCGTGTCCATTGAGTCCAATTTTTTTCCTGTGAGCTGTGAACTTCTTTTACACCACACCTGCTAGTTTGTGTTTGTGCTGTCCAAAACCATCCTAATTACCATGACATAAACCATTAAGATTATTCCTAAACTCACTTATCCTACCAGGTTATCTGAATACGTGACCAGCAACCATTACCATTATCCCAAAACAACACTACATAGTTTTGTTACCGTAACTGTCGAACATTACAAGCACTGACACAGGATTATTCTTGCTGCCGCAACTCTCAAGCACTACAATTACCGCGCAAATCGTAATCATTCCAGTTACCGTAACCCCACACAGGAATCAGTGCGAATCATACTGAAAACGTTGAACGAGGGCGATCGCTTCTCGTTCGTCACCTTCAACCACGGCAGACAAGTTCGAGCCCCAGTGTCTGTCAATCGAGCTAACGTGCAACAGGCGCTGCAGTACGTCGATGACATGGTGGCTGCGGGAAGTCGGTGATGTTTCACACTTATATTGTCGTTGATCGTAGATCAGTTTTAATGAACCTATAAGATATGTACGTTTATGACGAGAAATCAAGGGTAACTGTCTGGGTAGGGATTCTGATCGGTTTTTAATTGTCTGGTTACCAATAACCGCAGTGCCTTTTGCCCATTTCTACCTGTTTCCTCAGACGGGCGAGGTGACGGGTCTGGTCGAACACCTCTGGCCGATTGACGTATATAAGTCAGCAAGCCAGCACCCGCTTTCGATCGCGTTAGGCTGGTTTCACAATAAATCCGGTTTGCGGTTTGCGGTTGTTTTTTGCCGCAAACCGCACTTTTTCAGTTTCACAATAAATCCGGTTTCCGGTTTGCGGTTTCTTTCTGCCGCAAACCGCACCATTGTGAACGTGTGTTTCACAATAAATCCGGTTTCCGGTTTGCGGTTTCTTTCTGCCGCAAACCGCAAACCGCAAACCGCACCATTGTGAACGTGTGTTTCACAATAAATCCGGTTTGCGGTTTGCGGTTATTTTATCAACCGCAAACCGGAAAAGTTCGATTAGGGCAAATTCCTAATTTTTTGCGGTTTCCAGCATGGCGAGTGGTTCTTTGCGACCAGGGCTCCTATGTTTTGCAAAACTATGAAATCAACAAGCAATAATTTTTGAACTGCGACAAAACATCACTAGAAAACGAACGGTACACCCTTGTTTACTACTAGTAAACATGCCTCACCAAGTTTGACATTGTCCCTAGGAAACAGAACGGACCGACAGTTCGATTAGAGCTGATTTCTAATTTTTTGCGGTTTTTAGTGCAGCTGGTGTGTTTTTGCGACCAGGGCTCCTCTGTTCACAAGTCTATGGAATGAACAGACAATTTTTGAAAAATGTCAAAGCATCACCAAAAAACGAGCGAAGACAGTTTTACCGCTCGTAAAATTCCAATATTCTCAGAAGAAACATCAATGCAACAAAAACAATGATAGAATCAATGCAGCAAAAGGCGAGAAATATCAATGCAACAAAAGTGTACCACTAGAAGTATCAATGTGTATTTTTGTTGCATTGATATTTCAGGAGTTTTCCTGCATAAGTAGCATTATTGTTGGCCTCTATTTACCAAGCGAATGTGTCGTTTTGTTGCATTGATATTTCATTATATTTTGCGCGAAATTAGCATTATTCTTGGCCTCTATTTGCCACAAGTATATTTTTGCTGCATTGATATTTCTTTGTTGTTGGTGCATAGGCATGCACAGCGGAAACGCATTCATATTTTTCTGGTGAATAAGATCTGGTTGCCGAATATATGATAGCATTTTCTTTCAACAGGGTTAACCTTTCAATAGGCTGATTTACAAATAGCCTTTGTGCCCCCCGGATCATGTATCAGTACCAGTTGAGCAAACCGCAAATATCAACCGCAAACCGGAAAAATGAACCGCAAACCGCACTAGAAATACAAACCGCAAAATGCCGCCGCAAACCGGAAACCGCAAACCGGATTTGGCAAACCGCAAACCGGATTTCTCGTTTGCAACCGCATTTATTAACCGCAAACCGGAAACCGGAAATCGCAAATCGCAAACCGCAAACCGCAATCCGGATTTATTGTGAAACCAGCCTTAGAGATCGAGAGCCACTTGCATTCTCCCGGTTGCACTATCTGCTCTTTTCACTCACATCCAACCGCCTTGTCCCGTCAGGCACGAACATCGACGCGGCGTTGACCGCGGCCCTCTTGCTGCTGCAGGGCGACGCGACCAACGAGTTTGTTCGTCTGATCGTGTTTCTGACGGACGGCCTGCCGAACGCGGGCGAACAGAATGCGGACAACATCAGACGAAATGTGAGAAATGCGAACGAACAGTCAAAGATCAGGTGCGGACACGTCATGGTCGTCGGAAAAAACGTTGTTTTGTTTGATAAAATAGATTTTTATCGTTGTGTAACGGTGTGGGCAAAAATTCTTCGTGTAACCTGAGATTTGACTGAAATACGTACATACTGAGACACAGTGGTGTAGAGGGGGGTTGGGATGGTTACCCCCCGGGTATGGGGTATGGGAAACCGACCGGGGATATGGGGCATCGGGAAATTTTTATTTTGGAACAAACACCCCTACGAAATGACTCTTTGCCCCGAAAAGTCCCAAAATTGACCATTTTTCGTCCAAAATGCAAAAATCGCTTTCTTCGAACTCTTTTTTAAGAACTTTTTAGACCAAATTTTATCACTTTTAGAAGTATTTTGGGGTTATTTTCTTTCGAAAACCCCGCCTTCGGATGAGAAATTTTTGAGTTTTTGGAGAAACCCCTTGGTATGTGAAAACATTTTTGATTTTTCGGGGTATGTATCGGAAATTTGCCGAAAATTGGGCTGGGTATGGGAAAATTGCTGGTTCTCACGGACACCTCTGCTAAGACATGGGTCTATGGCGCCACCCATTCGAAAATCGGGGATTTGCACCTGAAAAGCCGCTTCTGCTCGCCGCGATCACAAACACGGGCACGCGCGGGAAACTTGAGGTTTTGGAAAAATTGTGCGAGAGCGACAACGCCGCAGCCTCGGTGCAACAGAATTTCCGAACGGTTCTCACTGATATGACAGTTTCACGTTCTGAATATTTCACTACCACTTTGCTTAGAAATGTTGCGGTCCGCGCAGAACGCAATTAAAATCTGAGCTCTCACCAGAAACATGGAGATTTCATTTTGCAAAGTGTTCGCAGCCTTCACGCAATTTCGTTCGGCGAGGACGCTGACCAACGTCTTAACCAACAGCTCGCGTCCGACCACCGCGGCCTGGCCAAGACCATTTACGAGGATTCCGACTCGGATCTGCAGTTGAAAGGTGGTTTATGATAACTGAAATTCACACAAGTTCAACATGTTTTGCTACTTGTCCTTTATTCGCGCAGGCTTCGTCGGTCGAATCAGCGCGCCGTTGATGCGCAACGTCAAGATTCGGTATTTGAACGACAGCGTGATGGTTGGCGACTTGGTGAAACCGCCGAACGAGGGAGGCGAACTGAATCGTGGCGCAGAGTTGGCGGCGTTCGGCAAAGTAGCACTAACTCGTTGATCATAGTTTCCCAATCATTTTGCCATTTCTTTTCATTGATCTCGATTGTCGTCAGGTTCGAGCTGGTCGCGAAGTTGAAGCGATAATTGAAGCAGACGAGATGGATGCTTCAAGCCGACTAATCGTGCCGAGAAGAATTCGAGTGAGTTCGACAATCGTCGAGGGCGGACCGTTGCCTTACGATGAAACCTAAAGAAATAAGACAACCATCTAAGTTACAATCCACACGTCCATTGAATCGCAATTTTATGTGTAGCGGTGCACGATGTTGTATGGTAACGGAAACGCACGTACAAACGACTTCGGATTGCCCGTTCCGGTTATCATCCACTGTAACGACATTCATCTTCAATCGTTTCAATTACCGTACCCACCATAATTCCAACTACCGTAATCAGCAATTATTTCAATTACCGTAAGCCACAACCATTCCAGTGTGCGCCACCTCATCATGTTCTCAGACATCCGCCGATCATCGATTGTCCGCCCGGACTGCAACGTCATCTCGACAGCGGTTAGACCTGCGACACACATTCCTCTTCTATGCGAAGAAATCTGTAAAATATATCTTGTGCCACGTTCCAACATGAACCTCAGGTGGCGGTCTAGCCGATATCGAATTCCGTCACGTGATGTTTCGCTGCCGCAGGCCGCCACGCCTAACGCCAAAGGCCAAGCGGGATCCTTTGGCACCGAACACTGTCGGAGGGTAAGGATTTGTAGGAATGTGACTCGGTCTTGTCGACACTGGACGCTCAGAAATACTTACAACGCAATGCGCGCCCGCTACACTGAATTGATCTATCATGTTTTCATGCAAAGCACGTCCACAAGACACCTTTGCATTTGAAGCAGCGAATGTTGAGAACATCAATGTTAAACAGACCCCATAGCTTAAAATGAAGGCGTGCGTTCACGTTTCAGTGGCTGTGGCAGCCGTGCGTCGGACAAAACAGCGGGACAAAACAGCAGCTTTTCAAGTGGTTTACTTTGCCTCGGCCTTTGGCCCACACCTAATCCCACGTCCAAGACTAAGCCGAAGGCTATGTCCAAAATATGAGCTTATGAAACAAAGCGGCCGCTGTTTTTTTCACCATTGTTTTTCCGAGTCCCCACAAAAAAAACGAATCTGGTCCACATGGGCCTAATTTCTCAGTTTCATCGAGCGCATGTGGGCCTACAAAACCATCCGCAAATCGTTGAGACAAAAACGTCTGGCCGATTGCGACGATATGACGGGCGGATGCGAGGACCCAAACAAGAAAGCAACGATGCTCAGCATGAAGGTTATACCGGATTTGAGACCCAGATGCATCAAGTTTGCACGTTTTCAAGAAAGGACACATATGGACCGCTCTCTGGATTGAATCAACAGTGTCTTCTTTCATTTGGGGACTCGTTTGTATGTTCCGCACACCCAATAGGGCATTTGAAATCCCAGTCCCTGTGCTGCAGCACGATTTCAAAGCAGTAGGCTTAAATTTTGAATCTGACTTGCGCCACCGATCCCAGCAACATTTGAGCAAATAGACTGAAAAAATAAATTTTTCTGAAATTAGATGTTTTCGCATATTTTCTCAGAATTGATGTTGTCACACGGGCGTGAACAGCAAGCCAGCGACTGTTTAGTGAGTACGGTATGGTTCTTGAGGACGCACATTGTTTGTAAAGACCTAAATAATGCTGTTTCTACATGTAGCGCCTGACGGCATGTGGTCCATCCGGCGTTGATTCTGATGCGTTTTCAGTACGGTTTCGTGACCGACGTGACGTCACTTATTGTCATTCCTCCGGCATCGACCCCCGGTCACAAAGTGGCCGTGGATTTGCGACCGTCGGATGTTGGTGACAAAGCAGCCAATGCGCAGAACGGTCTTCAGGTTGGGTGCTGCACTCGAAAGTAGGGGCGCGCCTTGCGGGATCAGCGGCCATATACGCGAATAAGTTCCGTTTTAGGCTTGGAACCAGGGTTGAAAAAATTTAGAGCACTGTTTTCTTTAAAAAAAGAACACAAAAAATATTCTTTTTGGAAATTTCTTTTAGAAAAAGTAGCGCAAACGCCATTTCAGTTCTCCACTGTTTTTATGAGTCATTTTGGCAGTCAGACCAACACCCGGCCATTTTTGGAAGAATGGGGCCATTATATTTTTCCGAAAGAACTATTTTTAATTAAAAAACAGCATACAGTATGTGACTTTCAAAAAATAGTTTTTTTTGTATTAACCACTGCTTTTTGTATCAAGGCCAAGCCTAAGCCTAAGCCAAGCCAATGCTGCGCATGGCTTGTCGGCACACATTGCGCGTTAGATCTGTGGGTGTAGTTTCAGTCCATAATTCCTACATGCAATATGACGCCCTGGGCCTCTTGTCATTGACAAAAGCGCCAGTGGTACACAGAGATAAAACCGGGAATGTTCCGCCCAAGATTGCGGGTTGAATGAAACATGAGCGATGCCCACAGCTCTCACTCAATGCGTGCCCACGATAAATAGCTGAAATGCAACGATATTACCATATTATTGTATTGTAGAGTTCGTTCAGTGTCCGCAATCGAGGCAACGCCGGGCAGCGACCTCAGTTTCAAGGCGCATCCTCTGGCCGAAACAGCTTTCGCGGCGGACTGTTTAATCGACTTGGCGGATCTCGACTAAATAGCCTTTTCCGTAGGCACATTATTCAAAATTCAAAAAAATTCCGTCTACGCTTAAATTTTGCAGTTGCAAGCATCACGTCATCGCATCTGGCAAAACGCCAATATTGTTGCGTATTTCGTAGGTCATTAGCTACACGACACTTGTACAGTATAAAGCAATCAAAGAGGCGCCGTTGTTTTACACTTACGGAAGTCTAGATTTGGTTGCATCATGCAAACCCCCTGAGAAAAATGTAAACCCCTGAGCAGAAAACCCTCTAGAGAGGTCAAAGGCGAAAAATTCCAGTAAAAGGTTCAGGGGGTCCAAGCGGATATTTTTTCACCCGTCTAACGGAAGGCCAAAGAGCTTTGGTTCGTTCCTCATATACAAAGTTATTTTTTGGGCACAACGATTTCGGATTGCACATGCATTTCCGTTATCAGTCGACACGGTAATACAAAATTCGAACTCGTTGAAACCCTTACATCACCGAATTTTCTGTTACGTACTCCACGTCGGTTTAGCTGAAGATGACCAGAAACACTTGCCATAACGAAGAAAGAATGTTAAAGCGCTGCACTGAGATTTCTTGGCTGATGTATGGAACGAAGCAGTTCTTTATGAGTTCTCCTGGCGTAGCCGTTAGGGCATGCTGTGGCACTTAAGACCAAAATCAGCATGAGCCAACGCCGCAAACGTGCGCTAGCCCAGCGGTGATTGATTCCGCTTGGGCGGGCTTAGGTTAAACACGGAAACCGGAACACGGAAATAATTTACATACAAAAGTATTTTATTCATTTCCGTGTCACGGAAATATTTCCGTGCACGGAAATATTTCCGGTTTCCGTGTTCCGTGATTTTTTTATTTTCACGGAACACGGAAATTTTTCCGTGTGAATAGTTGCTGTTTGCGTCAAGCACGCGGGCGTTTGACGTCAGCACGCTGGATTTTGTCATCATCACTGCAAAAGCATCGTTTGCGTGCCTGAATCATTGCCGTGTTCCGTGGGTCGGAAATATTTCCGTGTTCCGTGAATCTCCAAAATATTCGGAACACGGAACACGGAAATATTTCCGTGTTCCGGTTTCCGTGTTCAACCTACATAAGTCCGCCCTTAAACCTGGCCCGCCACTATTGATATTTGAAAATTTTGGTCTGTTTTTATGAACTATTACTGTTGCCGACATCGAGACCAACGAGGTTTATATTCGTGACTTTTCCATTAAGCGCCGATTTAATACCGAAATTAATCCCTAAACACCGGTTCTCGGGAACAAAATTCCAAAAAATAGATAGACCCCCGTCCAGTGTATTTCAGGAACACAAGAACAAATATTCAAGATGGCCGACTGCTTCTTATCACAAGCATACGGTAGTCACGTGATCTTCCCATGCGTTTTGTACAGTGCCGCTCTGTTTGTTAGTGCATAACACACGTGTTGCAAGCGCGCGCACTGGCAGCACTGTGTAGTGGGCGCGTAAAGTCGGGAGCGTAAAGTCCCTAATAACATACTGTAAGCCTATCACAATTGCCGGCAACTCAAAATTTTCTTCCTGGCTCACGTGATTGCCAAGAAGTAGGGGTCTATCTATTTTTTTTAATTTTGTTCCCGAGAATCGGTGTTTATCGATTGATTTCGATATAAAATATGCACTAAATCAAAAAGTCATGAATGTAAACCTTATTCGTCTCGATGTCGGCAACTGAATTAGAGCAAAAAAACAAACCAAAAATTTCAAATATCAATAGTGGCGGGCCAGGTTTAAAGCCAAGAAATGTGTCGATGGTAAACCGCAAACCACAAACACGCAAGTGCGGCCAGTGCCGATGCGGTGCGTTCTTCTGACATGACTCGCAACCGTGTCCGCCTGGCCAAGCCCTTACCACTGAGATAGTCCTGGAGCACCAATGTGCATGCAAATCCCGTGATCTCATAATTGAGTGCTGTAGGGGAAAACGTTTCCACATGAAACTCTGGTGCTGTTCTTTCAAAAGCTTCTGTAATTGAACAACACGCAGCACAGGGAGCAGATAAACGCGGAAGCGGAAAGGAGCAGAACAGAAAACGCGGAAGCAACCACCGCACCCACCCGGGAACGGAAAACCCCCCCAAACAAACAAGACAAAAAAAAAAAAAACGAAAAACAAAAGAAAAAAAACCCCCCTAACTTGTTCGCAGGTCCTCGGGGCCATGGTGGTGGCGGTGGCTCCAGCAACAATCAAGGGACGCAAGCACTCCCAACAGCCCCGTTGTCCGTCCCCAAACATGAACAAGGCCGTCGGACAAACTCGCAAACAACGGATGGAATACGTGCGTAGCTGATAGCGAACAATTGACACATTAATAAGCAGATGGCGGTCACTTTATCCACAGATGCCCGCAAAGTTGTTAAGGCCGGCAAATCATGAGCGTGTTTCGCGATCACTCTTGCACTAAATTTGGTTCGTTATGCCTGTGTATTTCATTTCACAGACGACCTCGACGCTTTGCTGCCGGCAGCCGGATGTGCCGACGACGTGTACATAATGTTTCACCCCACTTCCACCCTCGAGTCACTGACAGCAGCCAGCCAAGTCGTGAGTGTGGTGAATGCACGCAGATATATAATTGGTTGGTTGGTGCTACGTCATCCACTGGCACCATGCCAAATCCACTTAACGTACACAATCCGTGAAACATCAGCCCGTTAGCTAATCAGGCAACGTTGACCCGTCTGGCACGATGCACATGTGGTCAAACAGCACAGACAGAATGAGTGCACAAAACGCATTGAACGATGGGGAGACGGGCACGAATGTGACAATTATATCAAGGTTCGTGTTCATGTTTTTACGTGTCGTGATTCTGGACCGGGCGATGTTTTATTCGTGTTTATAGCACCTTTTGGGGCTTTGTTCTAACCATCTTTCGAATGGGTCCCGCGTACTATTTTGGTCAACAAAATAACTAAACATCCTTTGGGAATGTTATATAGTTAGCTGACATATAGTGCTCGAACACAATATCACATACAAATAAAACACATTGGCAACGTCGCCACTTTAGCTCCATTTTAATTTGCAAAATCAACCTTGGTGATGACTCGGGTCCGATAAGGTCCAACCTTGCTTTGACACGTGACTGGTGTGTGTGTGATTTAGTGATGCCGCACTTGTTACAACCAGCTTAAAAGCTGCTTATAGGCTTAGGTCCCTGAACTACTTTTGCGGGTGGTCGAAATCGGAGGGCACAGTAAATCTCAAGTTATCCTCCTTACAGTCACATCACCGACCGCTCATCATGTTTAATTTCGCCCAATAGTTAATAGAACAAATTTGGAGGTCAATATCGCAACGTAAAGATGGTGAGCACCAAAAACCTTATTTTCTTTTCAGCTCGGCCCCTTTCACCTCCCGCGCGCGTATTCTCTGTTTCACTGACTCGCACACTGACTTGCCATCGGGGTTTGGCGGCAATTTGAAATTCGCGCGCGCCATTCGCCAGGCTCCAGTTGTGTTTGTGAATTCGGGCTACGCCAGTTCCGCTGGCCGTGCATTCAACGACGGCAAACGAACGCAAATGGAGAATATGGCGGGGCGATCGGACAGCGTGAGGGACTCATTTGAGTTGAATGTGGTGAAGAGTGAATTTGCTTGTTAAAATATAAGATTAAACTTTACCCTCTTTGTAGTGAATCGCTCTGCGCGGTTCGTATCCCCTGACCTTTACCGCTATTTGGCCCTGAGCGGCCTTCTGGGGAGCAAAAGGTGAGGTCACTATAAAGAGGGAAGGTGGTCCGTTTGGTGCTGCTATGCTGTACCGATGTTTAGCACTATCTAAAGGCAAACTACACCAACACGAGCCTGATTTTTCGAAGGTGGTGTGCATTCAAAACGAATAGAAACAGAAAATCATCATGCTCCACTTTGTATTCTTCAACACATTTCCCAATTCAGCAGCCACATGAATGTTTCACTATTCTGCCTGCTGCGAAATCGGGCTCGTGTTGGCGTAGTTTGCCATTGCCAATAAGTGCATATCATGATCAAGGTTTTGCCCTTCTCTCTTTCGTTTTTTTGAGTGATCAATAATTGCTTAACGTTGATGCGATATCTTCACCACGCTCTTACCGCTAGACGTGTGCGATATACAGATGACGCTGACTACATTAAAAGCCACTTTATACTTTGTCTCGTTGCGATACATGCAACATTTTCTGACGCGCTGATTGGCTGTTGGTCGGGCATGAGCCAATCACCGCGCGAGAAAATGTTGCGTGTATCGCGACGAGACAAAGTATAAAGTGGCCTTAACTCTGGTCAAATTCTCGCATTGCGACCTAAGGATTGGAAGATTGCTAGATCAGCACATACGGCCCAAAAGAAAAGAACTTCAAGCCGAAATCTGAAGCCTCTCTGTTAGATGCCCTGATCTTGCAAGGCGCACGACAGAAAGCTTTCAGTCCAATTCGAGAACTTGACCATTCAGTGCTTGCTTGATGGAGTATGATCACGCAAATTATTGAAACGTGCATAACATCTTGTACACCTTATCGAAGGGTCTGTGAATAAACTTGACAACACATTATGACTGTGTATCCTTTGAGCGTAATTTCGGAATATTACAATCTAATTAGACAATTCAAACTAGATATCAAACTTGATGATTGGTTTGGATCGGACCTGCATTAGTCAGACACGTGCAATCTTCGCATTTTGGGTGGTTAGCGACTTACTGGAGCCACTAATTTCGACCATTGAAAAGTTGTTCATTTCAGGCCTGGGAAAAACTTTTAAGGTGGTTGAAGTTAGTGTCATCACTGAATTTCTTATGTATTAAAATGTCCTTAATGCAAAAAAATCGCGCGTTGCCAGATAAAGGTTCGTCCGATGCCATCCTGTCACCAGGCTTGATATCGCTAAACATGTTTTCAACACGAACATGACCAAGCAACAAGTCATGGTTCCCCTGAAGTAGGCAAGGAACAAAGTTCTGTTGTAATAGGAAACTAAACTGCGACGAAAATTCCGTTGAAGCGTCTTTTTCGAAAAAGCTAAAGTCCACAACCAGACCCTAGTTTTGTCCAACTTTGAGGATCGAGAGGGTCAAAGTCTGATGTGTATTTGTGCAGTCGGACATCGTCAAGTGCACACGCGCCTTGGTTGATGCCTTCGTTGGTGCATTGTACTGAGATCTGAATGGGTTTTCAAGATGAGTTTGGCGAACCTTAGAATATATAAATTAGCAACAGGCAGCGAGCTGGAGACAAGCCCGGAACGGCGCCTTGCCCTTGAGCCGGGTCTGTGTGCTAGTTGAGAAAAGCGTAGTATTGCCAGCTGTACTAAGTGTCACACGCGCGTGCAGTAGCACAGTTTACCTGCAGGAACAAGGGAAACACCACTCAGGCGCCGTTCAAGAACCAGACACCGTTCAGGCACGGACTTGTGCATGAAGGTGTGATGCTTTCTGCAGTGCACTGGCCCGGTCCCCTGTACATTATGGGCACATGGAGACAGGGTTGGGCAAAAAAAAAATTTTTTTTTTTTAAAAAAAATTTTTTTTTTAAAAAAAAAAGGTTTTTGAAAAAATTTTTTTATTAAAAAAAAAATTTTTTTAATTTTAAGGGGACGCAAAACACAAACCGTGCACTGGCCTTTTTGCGGTTATTTTTTGTCCCTTTTCCAGCAAAATCCAAACACCGAGTACATTATGGGCACCCCAATTGATGTATAATACCTTCCGTGTACGGGACAGATGCACGTGCCTACATGGTACTTCGATGCCAACCCCACCAGGTCACAAACACTATCACCTCCACAATATTCCACAAAAATCTAATTTTATAGAGTGAATCTTGCTTATTCGGGCATAATGTTGTGTCGATACCACAGAGCAGCAATCTCGGTCATATCAAGGATGTTGGATCGCACTAATCACTAACCCTTGAACTGATGCAACAAGTCAAAAAGTGTTGTCATTAAGTTGCTTTTTTGATTTTGCGCGTTTTTTAGGCAAATTTGGCAAAATTTCCCTATCTCAGACTTTTTAAAAAAAAATCTTTTTTTAAAAAAAAATTTTTAAAAAAAATTGTTTAAAAAAACAACATGGAGACTCGCACCGCATTACCTGGGTTACGACGAACATGATCCCGCACATTGGGTGACATTTTCGAAACGGTGTAAAGGTCAGTTGGGTGTAAAGGTCGGTGGAACGCTCGGTCGACAGCTCAGTGTGATAGACCTCGGTGTAAACTTGAAACATTCCACGTTAATAACAGGCAATGTTTCACGTTTACACCGAGCTACGCCGACCGAGCTTTCAACCGAACTTTACACCGACCTTTACGCCCAACTGACCTTTACACCGTTTCGAAAATTTCACCCTATAACATAGGCTTAGGGTTGGGCAAAAAATGTTTTATTCAATAACGCCCAGATGATCAAAACGTGCTCCGAAAAAGTTTGAAATGTATGTTTTATGAAGAAATATTGGTTAAATAGAGTAATTATGTGTGTTAAGACAACACAAACGTGTTTCAACCCTCGAGTTGCAAACATTCCTATTTGGCCCACATCATCTGACTAAATTTGACAGGGGGCCGACCATGAAAATCAAACCACTTATACCGACGTATCTTGACAAAGTAAAAAATGCTCAAAAACTTTTGCCAAACATTGGACAAAAGGTTGATTTTTCTTGAAAATCAGGCACTTGCCTTGAGCATTTTCCTTGAAATCAGGAGAAATCAAGGAAATTCAGGCTTTAAAAAACGAAAAACAACTGGGACGTTTTTTAAAAGTAGTTTTCTAAATAAAAATATGAGTCGTTTTTTTTGGGCCAACCCTGCATAGGCTACGTGGCTTCATGTACGTGATTGACTTGCGAAAAGCCAGGTATAGTGAACCAGCTCCACGTGATTTGGGTCGAATGCCAGAGTTTGTCTGACTCATTCTTAGCAGTATGCCCATGACTTCCTGGGCTTTTGAAGCTGAATGTAGGAACCGAAACAGAACTGGAACCGAAACACAAGCTCTGCTAACCGCTTGTGTGCCCATCGGACACGGGAACACCATCCGATGCCAACGCCGGAATTGGTGCAGTCCCGCGTCCACGCCAGAGTCAAACGCGCAGAACTCGACGTCAGCACCGTCGATGCAGCAGCCCTTGGCGGGAATTTGGATGATGAAGATCATGATTAATGGTGATATTCCTCAGGTACAGGTAAAAGTCACGAATGTGATGCCTGTCCACCAACGAACCTTCATTCGCAGTCCCTCTGTGGCTCGGTAGTAGAGCAAGGACAATATACGAGTGGCCAGTAGTGGCTGAGCGGCGACACCGATGATTTGCGTGACGTTCGTTGGCAGCAGGTAGGACGCCATGTAGGAACTCGCCTCACCTGACAAACGATTGCACAAGTGGACTTCCGGTCACACCTCCTGTGATCACCAGGACATAACACACTGAACGTGCTGTAGACTAATCGAACGCTGAACGTGTTGTATAGTCTAGCCACGAACTCATGAGACGACTTATTTTGAATTTGACTTGTACGGATCCAATAATGTTCCGGTTCCACGTTTTTCGGAAATGAAAGAAAGAGAAAAGCATGTATTTTGTAAAAACACGCTCTCCACCTCGGTGCGTAAATTCCCTTTTGACTCCCAAAACATTTGTGTGTTGAATGACGTTGCTGTTCGCGTAAGCACGCAACAAATTGAGCCAGCTGGAACTTGTTACCATGTCTCTCGGCCTAATCTCTTTCTTTTGTTTGCGAAAACCCATGTAACCGGCGCATTTTTGAATCTGGCCAAACTAGCTTTAAAATGAGTCGTCTCATGAACACGTGGCTGGACTATAAGCCTAACCGGCCTCGTGCACGCCCGACACGTAATTATGAAACCGTCCGCTTCGCACCGACGCCCGAACGTATTCGCCATTCGTTGAGCCGCGTCGATCCCGTAGATGTTTCAGTTGATCGCGTTGCTGATAGACACATGCGTCTGGAAACGGGAGGAATGAAAACAACTGCACGAAATGAAATACAAATTTTCATCAAGGGTGACATTTCAGGGAATGTTTGGTTTGTGATATGTGTTAAACCCAAATTCATTTTCTACGTTTGTAAACTCAAACCGATAAAATCGTGGCAAAATATATCCCAACCTGACTCAAAAGCGCACTCATATTCGCACTCTCCGGCACTAAGCGGCGTGTGGTACACATCTGATGTTTCAGTTTCCCGCTGCGGACAAGCGGGCACCAACAGGTCCTGGTCATGGATGGTCATCGGCGGCCGGGGCTGTTTGTAAACGCGAAGGTCGTCGATCGAGCACGCGCCTTGTAGAATGTCGCTCGTCTCGCACGAAATTAACACCTACGATGGCAGGACACGTATCGGTTGATTGGACGGTAACGGCAACTAACACAACCATCCATGCAATGGATCATGAGGAAATGATGAAGGTGGAGCATAGCAAGGAGAGCGGTAGAGAAACATGAGAAAGTCAGTGCCTAAGCTAACCTCGTACGTAAAACGCGAAGCTCAGGTGCATAGGCTAGCGATCAGAAATTAGCTGCTACTGTTGGCTTTGGGACTCAAATAAGAATATGGAGGCGCACTCTGATCCTGATCTACTGGTGTTTGGCTTGATTGAAGAAAGAGTGGTTCACGTTGAGGCTAAATCAATGCTGCGACGTACATATCGAGTGCCGGCTGGACACAGGAATGTCGATCGACGCCACACAAATCGGTCGGTGGACTCAACGTGACGCTTTGTGTTGAACGGACACGACACTGCGTCACAACAACCTGTGTGGGAGGTGGCGTTGAACTACGCGTCACATTTCCATATGCCCCTCATCAAACTGCGGTCGTGTTTTGTGATTCACTTTCATATGGAGTTCCACATTGGCCTCACGATGAGCGAGATGTGTCTAAAAGTACCGACCTTTCGTGGCGTACAGAACCCGGTGTTAGGTCCTCTCGGGAAGCAGTGGAAAATCACATATTTGCTTCAAACATCTGTCATCGGCAAACAATCCTATTTTTTCAAATAGAGCACTCGGTACACCCGACACAACGTATGGTATTTTTGTGACGGTGGCGACCGCTACGATACGCCCGATATCTGTTGGTATGCATTTGAGTTTAGCTCAACCTCTCGAACGATTTTTGAAGATTCGTTCAGAATGATGCACATTTTCCAGCGGGACAGACAGCACGCAGTATCCGGCTATCGTCATCATCAGGCTTCATCGACGCTGAATTGCGGTCCATTTATGCAGTCTTGTGATAGTGGTCCGTTGACCTGTGCTACAGCCCGTGCAGTCAGTGTGTGTTACGCTGAGAGTGGCTGTGTGTGTGTATACGTAGTGTGCGTTGCACGTCATGGAGTCAGTGAGCATATCTTGTTCGTGCAGTCGTTTGGTGCTGCATAGGTATGTGAGATCCTTCAAGCCCGCCTGTCAGACGGACGCGTAGTTCAGCTGGTTAGAACGGCCGGTGCCGGAAGACGCAGGTTCAACCCCTGCCGTGTCCATAATGTTTGGTGTGTGGCTTGGAGGATCACAGTCTGTCTGTTGCTGTTTGTGGATTCGAACACAGCAGCGAACCACAGCTGTGTGGGCGACAATCGTGTTTTGCAAGAGAAACTAAAGAAGGCGGGCGCCAGCGATTTTTCGAAAAGCAAACAGACACACCCCTGGGCATCGGCGCCCTATTTTCAGGCAAACAGAATGGGGCTTAGGCCTGGAGGCAGAGACCGTTTGTTAAACTGATGTTTGGTGCGTGGCAACAACAATCATTTTCGTACATTGGCCAGCCGCGCGTCTTTTGCACGTAACCTCGAAGCACACCACGTGAATACGTGCCACACAAACTAATTTTCCGTCGACTGTCAGTCCATGCTTTCTCATTTTTACAAAGCCGAGGGAAGACATCAACTACTTAAACGTGCAGAGGGCGTGGTTAGAAAAGTGAAAAATTTCGATTTTGATCAAACAAAAGAAAGAGAAAGGAGGCATCTATGTTCCTGATGATTTCACAAAGTGGCAGTTCCGTCCCATCTTGCAAAAACCTCTGTTAAGTACCATCCCTGAAAAGAAGGTTCGTCCGAAAATTCCTGCGAGGAAGCCACCGCAGCGATACAGTGGACAGACACATTCGAAAGCGATAAGAAAAACGACAATGTTGATTGTTTTTTTTTAAATTCTTGATCTCCTTGTCTCGTGAATTTTCCATTTTTTATATGAATGAGTTCCCTGTCGGAAGTCGGTGATTCGCTGCCGCGATCAATGCAGTAAAACGTCAATAGCTCTGTTCAACTTTGGGTCGTATCAACTCGTGACTTCTTGTAAATCCGAATTTCGGGAACGCTGCTCAAACCAGATATTATCAATGTTCCTTCACGCTTCCTTCATGGTGTCAAAGTGACCACCACCTAACACTGTAAAACTCATATGAAGCCAAGACAGCCTACCCTTAAGTGTCAGTCCCTCGGTCGCTGCGTAGTGCATAAAGCTGATCACCCTTGGCACAACCAGTGATGTTTCACCAACCAGCAGACTTTTATTGGTTGGCAAGAGGTAGGAGGTCCAGTAGAAGAAACCCTGGCCTGAAATTCGTCGGCTACCAACAGAGCGTGCATTCAACAGCTTCTGATGCTTTGATTACTTCTACTGCAAAACACGTTTTGAAAAGACACAGGTTTTCAATTAATGACAGTATACGTGTAGCGCGTTACAGAGCTTTAACGGATCCGATTAAAGACCGTAACCTACATGTACTGTAACTGTTGGTCAGACGAACCACAGCAAGTATTCACCGCGCGTTTCTTCTTATCCAAGTTTTTTCGATGCCCAAAATGTTCTTTCCCAAACGTACATACGAGAACAAAAGCTGCTGGGGCTCGTAATTCGCAAAATAATAAATAATGGACCACACCACCAAAAACATGGCTCCTCTTTGGGTTTCTCCTCGTTTAGCCGCTCGGTGTTAAACGCACAACCAACCAGCTTTTTGAGCTCCCGTGATGCGATTCTTAAAGTACCCGGCCTCAACGTGCCCTGGCACGTATGCATTCAGGCCATGTCTGTTGTGACCGTCCTTAGAATCAAGTGCTCGCACGAAACGTCCAAAATCGATGATCGGACCCCAGGTTTCCTCCCGTGGTCCTGGAGTGGCTTTGTTGTTGGCCAGGCTGCTGTCAACAGACGTCAAACCGCAACTGGTACCTGACACGGGCATTAAGTTTATTTCGTACATACTTATGTATAGTCCATCCATCAGCTCATGACACTTTTTGTCAGCTGAAGAGCTTGACAGGATCCAGTGCTGTTCCGGTTCCGGTTGGCTTACGAAAAAGAAAAGAAAGAGAAATCAGTTTTATTTTATTTTTGTGCGCCGTTTTCTCTGACATTGCGGAGGAATAATTTTTTTACAACGGAACCTGAACCTCCCAAACAAAAGTGCCATGAGCTGATGGATGGACTATACTTTGGAGACTTTCTATGTGAGACGCTTTGTACTGAAACTCTCTATGTCACGAATATTCTCTAACCATGTGCCGCACACTGGTGTCTTGTCGACGTGCGTTGCGTAAAGATGGCAGATCAATAACGAACCGTAATGACTATTCGTATTGTACTGTAACTTCAATTGGACCATTACGTTACTTCCTCCATCTTGCACTTTTTATGACAGGTGTAATCGGTTTTTGTCATGACTTTCGTCACGTTAGCGTTATAATGAAAAGAACTGAGTTTGTCTTCAGTTAGGCCAATGTATAGTAACACAGCGCCAACACGAGCCCGATTTCGAAGGTGGTAGATCAGGGATCAGGGAAGCATTCACACGTGGCTGCTGATTCGGGAAATGTTACACGCTGTGGAATACAACGGGGCGCATGATGATTTTCTCTTTCTTTGTGTTTTGTAAGCACCACACACCACCTCCGAAATCTATCTCGTGTTGGCGTAGTTTGCCTTTAGCCGCATCACTGGCCCCGTAATGAGCGATGGACGTAGCTGGATAATACACGTGAACGAGCGAGATTAAAGGGTGTGTCTAACGTCTCTTAACCCCATGTTTTATCGGGTGCAATCGAAAGATGACCTCGACAGGCCGCCGTGTGCAAAAAACCGCGTCTTCTAGCTCGCTAAATCGCGAAATATTGAGGGTTACTTTTCGAATTAAATCAATTTCCGGACACAAAACTCCAGACGCTTTTGAGTGCGCGCTGCTCACGTTTGGCGTTTTTCTGCTGAAACATTGCATGTTTAAGCGCGGCTCAGCCGCCTATACAATGCACGTAAACGCTCAACACACAACACTCTGGCTGCTGGCTTGACTGTGGACACAATGAATGTTTCATTTAACACATAGAAGCTGGTTTGTGTGTGTTTCGCTTCGTAACTTTTCTTGTCTGCTCAGCCTGAATTTTGTGTCCGGAAATTGATTTAATTCGAAAAGTAACGCTCAAGATTTCGCGATTTAGCGAGTTAGAAGTCGCGGTTTTTTGCACACGGCGGGCTTTCGAAGACATCTTTCAATTCCACCCAACAAAACATGGGGTTAGGAGACGTTAGACACACCCTTTAAAACGTTGCACTCACCTGTCTCAAAGTCACACTGCAGTGCGCATTCAGCGTCAGTACCGGGATAAGTGTACGGATCGGGCAGGGTTACTGTAGTGGTGCTACGTCGCGTCGTAGTGTAAGTCGGCGCAGGGGTGGTCACGTTGTAGGTCAGTGCTGGAATATGGTTCGTGGAAGGACTTGACCAACGCCCGGCCCCCGTGGAGAGGAGACACATGAGGAAATTCTGTTATGCTGTCGTTAACCGCAATTTTCGAGGGATCAAATTTCCTGTTTCAAATTATTCTAACCAAGGATGTTCCGGAAATACAGCTCCGTCAATAAAATTCGCGTGGTGGATTTTTCATCTTTGTAATTTTGTGTTCTCCATAGTCTGCTGCGCAAATGATCACATTTTTTTCAAAGAGCTCAGAACTTGAGGACAAAAAACGGTGCCTAGTTAAATTGCGTATTAAAAGCCGGTTGGTTGTGGTGTTTGTGGCATCGGGTTGATGTTTCACAGACTTACGTGCAGCCGGTGTGTATTGCACAGTGATGTTGTTGACGATCACGGCCTCGCCCTTCCAATACAGGAAATCATTCGCCACTATTACTATCTGAAAATTGGTGGGATGAAACAAGAAAATTAAGCAGGTTTTGGTGTGTAGAAATGAGGTTGTCTTTGAAGTTTTGGCCTCTCAGTTGGATTGGCTGTAGTTATATTCTCGGCCATACACCGATGCTGAGGGCCAATCTCACACAGTGGGTGGCATTTTCGAAACAGTGTACCGGTCACGGTCAGTTGGGCGTGAAGGTCGGTAGCAAGGTCGGTATGAGAAAATTCGGTGTAAGGCGGGCGTAAGCTTGAAACATTGCACGCTGACAAAAAAAATAGCAGACACGCGTTTCTAAACGAAAGGTCTACTTTGACAGCCTGCTGTGCAAGTGTAGACCGCTTGTTTGCAATTTGGTTTTTATTCAAGCTGGTTGCACAAACGTCTTGGAGGAATATTTGGAAGTTAGGTGCCTGACATTTTGCCGAGTTTTTGATCGCAGCGTAGCTAACTGATCGCAGCACGAAATCAAAACGGTTCGATAAAAGGTTACGAAATTCATACATATCACGTATACGTATCATAAAAACGCGAGTGCAGCTGGCCTCAACAAACAACATTGCAAACGAACTAATACGCTTGCACAGCGGACTGTCAAAGTTGACCTTTCGTTTGGAAACGCGCGTCTGCCGCTTGGTCAGCGTGCATTGTTTTCAAGCTTACGCCCGCCTTACACCGAACTTTCTCACACCGAGCTTTCCACCGACTTTTACACCCAACTGACCTTTACACCGCTTCGAAAATGTCACCCAGTTACAGCCTGAGCCCTAACACTTTTGCGCGTGACCATTCAGGTCCGATTACTGTTTGGCGAACGACCAGTGGCAGGTGTCATGTAGAGTTCTGTTCAATAAAACGTTTGCCCGGTTAATATTTCAGGCAACATACAAAAGCCACCTACATAAAGGCAAACTACACTAACACGAGCCCGATTTCGAAGGTGGTGTGCATTCAAAACGAATAGAAGAAAATCATCATGCTCCACTTTGTATTCTTCAACGTGTAACATTTCCCAAATCAGCAGCCACGTCAGAATGTTTCACTATTCTGGCAGCTGCGAAATCGGGCTCATGTTTGCGTAGTTTGCCTATACATCAAACAGTTCTCCGGGCGGCAACTCGACAAACGACGGTCCCGGTGATTCGCCCTCATAAATGTGCCGGCAGTCAAACAGTTGGGTGTTCAATGTGTCGCGCGCGAATGCGTCACGTTTGCACACACTCAAACGCGTGTTGGCAGTGTGCCAATGGCTGAAACTTAGCCAATTTGGGAGACAGTTAAACTCTGATAAGCGGGTCGTGATTAAGTCATCATGACTGCAGTTTCTGCAAGTAGTAAGACCAGCTGAAAATGAAATACAGGTACAGGTAAATGTATGTGTAGGTACCTTTTTTATATACTGCCCCTGCAATATGGTGTTGTTCGGTGCTCGAACGGGATTGCTTATCGGGAGTTAGATCTCCATAATTAATCGGGATCGGATCAGGATTTCTTAACGGGATTTAAATTTTCCGGATCGGAATCCGGATTGATAATAGGAATCGTGATGGGGATTGCATTTTTGGCATAATATTAGTCTCCTTACAGATGATTTTTTTTTCTTTTTGGCCCTTGCAGTCGGGCAACAAAACATATCCGCAGTTAAAGTGGCGCTAAATTAAGCCCAAACTTGACTGTTATTCCTTTCCACATTTTTGCTGTCATGCTCAGCTTTATGTCATACAAAAGTGATACAACTCCACTATTTAGCAGCTCTATAATCCTGATAGACATCCCGATAAGAATGCCGGATCGGTATCCAGAGAATTAATTAGGATCGGGATTTCGCGATTTTGCTGTGATTGGAACTTTCCGGATCGGGATATCGAGATCGGGATCCCGTTCGAGCACCCGTGTTGCACATGCAGTTTTACGTCTGAAACTGGGCTACGCACATTCAGGGTTCACAAAACGCACTGTTTCACTGCAACGAAAGCCCCATGGCAAAATTGCGTCATGCACATTGTGTGTGAACATCCTGCAAATTCTTCAGAATAGAAAGTCCATTTAATGACAAAAGCGACTGGGTCCCCCGTTTTGTATGGAGACAGAAGATCGTACACGAACACTGTTACTATTGGTCGCACAATGACTTTATAAGAATTGGTCAAATTTTTTTCCTGAATCGTAAAGAGGGAAAGTGACGGGGCAATGACGTTGCGTTGCGTGAAAGCACACAAAGCATGTAGTAAAGAGAATGTTTCAGACCTGCGGCAACATGGTTGATCTGCCAGATTATTTACAGCTGAAAATGCTTCGTGAGAATCGCAAATAGCACAGTGGTTAAGAGTGACTGAACGTGAAAATCAGGATTGTCTTACTTGAGCGACACGATGACGGGTTTGTTCGTGTAGCCGATTGTGCACGACACCAACTCAGCCGTGTCCGTACCGCCGGCGCCGCACTGACTCGCCGCAATCAGGAAATCGGCCGCTGCACAAACACAACAACAAAGAGCGTTTTCGTCATTTTTAGGTTCATGGATAAAACGACCTGTTGCTGCTTTGAGTTAGTACATTTGACATGTATTTTTAGACATAACCGGAGTTTTTCACTTCGGGGGCTCTAACTGCAAAATTTCTGGATTAAAGCTCCCGCTTATTGTGTGAACTCTGAGCCGCCACACCAAACGTATGCTCCCGGAAGGACTCGAACCTCCGACCTCCTAGCCACCAGGCCTGGATAGCCAGTTGCTCTACCAACTGAGCTACGGGAACGCGGTCTGGCTGCGGCTCAAAGTTGCACTTATACCCACGCAACCGTGCAGACACACACTGCTTTGCACGCCACACGCTACACGTTGCGCTGGCTAGCAGACTTCCAGTCCACAATTGGATTTGTTTTTTTTTGAGCCAGAACTTTTCAACCAAATGTAAATCTGCCCAAATCGTAAAATTTTATGTTTTTGCGACTCAAATCTCGCTGTTTTCCCCTCCTGTTTTTGCCTCACCAGTGAACATTGCTAAAATGAAATCATCTGTTGAAAACTATCTTGTTCTGCTTGTTTTTCTTGTTTTCTTAAATTTTCACTAAAGCACCAACTTGGCAGTCTTGACACTTCGAACGCCTCCGTGAATAGCTGTCCGTTGACGCGATGACTATTGGTGGCCTGCGATATTGCGCCTTTGAATTTGGAATAGAATCTACCGGAGTTTTCCACTTTAAACCAGTGGGCACTATTGCTGGAACACAGACCCATCTGACCAAAAAGAAATAAAGAATACTAACAAACCACCAGGGCCTTCAAGTGGAAACGTTTACGCTTTTCGCAGCAATGGGATGGCAAGTTACAAGCTGGTTGACATATTTATGTACTGTGGGCTGTAGCTGCCGAAAGAATACGTTCACTCACGTATATGTAGTTGCCCCGGAAATATATTCAGGTATAGTCCAACCACGTGCTCATGAGACGACTGTTTTTAAAGCTCGCTTGGCCAGATTCAAAAATGCGCCGGTTACACGTGTTTTCGCAAACAAAAGAAAGAGATTGGGCCGATAGAAATGATGACAAGTTCCAGCTGGCTGACCTCAATTTGTTGCACGCGAACAGCAACGTCGTTCAACATACAAATGGTTAAAAGGGAATTTACGCACCGAGGTGGAGAGCGTGTTTTTAAAATAATACGCGCGTTTCTCTTTCTTTCGTTTCCGAAATAGGTGAAACCGGAACACAATTGGATCGGCACAAACCAACTTCGAAAAAATCGTCTCATGAGTTCGTGGTTGGACTATACGTAGGGTTTTATGCAGAAAGTGAAACCAGAAAGTGGCGCACCAAACTGTTCCTGTAAGAATGATCAACGTGCCGAGGACGACGCACAATTTACCTGCACAAACTGTAGGGTGTCCCTCGGTGGGGGCGCATTGTTCCAACAACAGGAGTGGCCACCAGCGCACGACAATTCGGATTGGGATTGGACCAAGGCACCGCTGCGTGCGTTGTAATCTGCGCGCACGGAGGGAGTGTGGTTTGGGACACGTGTGCATGTGGGGAAGGTATAGATCGGCGGATCAGATCACATCACGTGATGTGTCTGTGTGACTACCCGCAGTCAGATCACATTGACTACCCAGTCAGATCACATCAATGCGACGGTCCAATCACATTGATGTGGCGTGACTAGGTAGACAGATCCTATCCGATCACCGATACTGTATGTTACATAATTAATTGACTTACGATGTGCAGAGTACGGTTCCAGTGTGACTGCATGACCGACAAAGTCCAGTGGCACGTCCACTTGGGCACACGGTCGGTAGCGGGACGGACGTGTGGTCGGTAATGGGTCGGGACGGTGAAGGGCTGGGCGGTTGCGGTTGCCACCACCTGATCATATTCAGCGTCAGCAGCATTTACAGATGTAAGTGCACACCAGATCACACATATCAGGTCATAATTTTGGGTGGTCGCATCAGCTTCTGCGGGCAAGCACTGCTAATACTCTCTCCTAAACCCCCCCCGAAAAACAACACCCCCGTACCACAAACCCCACCCAACGGACCCCCACACGCGGGAAAAACACCCTTCTTTTTCTCAAAAAAATCAGCAGAAAGCAAAACAAAAGCAAAATCAACAAATTATCAAAACCCCAACAACACCACCCAACCATAATATCCCAAATCATTCCAACCAAAGCACGAAAAAGAAAAAATAGTGCTGCACAAGAAACAAGCAAGCAAACCATCAAAAACAAAAAGCAAGCAAAATCAACTGTTCATTTGGCTCTTGACTTTCGGGTCCACCCCCAGAGTCATCATCATTGTTGTGTGTCGGGCCCGGCTGTGCTGAATTGAGATGCAAACTCAAATGTCGACGCCGACTGTTCTTTAATGCAACGTAGTTCCTTGGGAGGAGGGGTCCCCCTCGGGTACGTCTGTTCCCCTTCCATGGTATGCCTGCCCCCTGTTTCCCCTCCGGGCACGTCTGTTCCCCCAATTTTTGCCTAAAGTAGGCAAATTGTTGCCTAAAATAAGCAAATTTAGGCTTAGGCATTTTTAGGCACGAAATGAGTGATTTCTAGGTCAATGTTGTCAAAAATCCACAAAATACCATCCATTTTTATTGAGAGTTTTTTCAAGGAGGGCAAAAATGGGTCAAATTTGCGACCTCGAAAAATGACTTTACTCTAAATTTCGTCTTCCCCCCTTGGTGGGTACGTCTGTTCCCCCTCCTTTTAAAAGAGGGTACCGCCCCTCCGGACCAGGAACTACACTGCTTTAATATGTACTTACGTTTGCATGGCTGGCCGTTTGCGCTCAACTGACCACACTTGTAATAATGTCTTGTTTGCCGAATTCTTTTTTTATGGGTCGTGAGATAATGATTGTTGAGATCAGACACAGCGGTGAAACGGTCCTTTCGACAGTAAGCGCAGTGCATCATTAGATAAAATCGCTAGAACACAAAATGCTGATAAACACGCAAAAGAAATAATTATAAAAAATAAAATTACTCAAAAATACTGCAAAATGGCGTAAAAAATTTGTTTTTCTCTTTATCGAGTGCTTTCGAAAGCGGAGTGTTTCACAATCACTCCAAAATCAGAGTGTTGGAGCTTAATCACTCCGCAGCGTGTTTAAAAAACTCCACGTAGTTTTTTTTCTGGGTTACTCCGCAGCGGAGTGTTTTGAATCACTCCGAATGGGACGAGAGAGTACGGTTAAGCTACGCCCTTGCATGTGCAACTTTTGACCCACGTTTTGTGATAGAGTTGTGTCCGTAGTTCCTACCAGCTTCACTGTTGTAGGCTTTGTGCACAGCTTCAGCTAGTCGTTTAGGGCTGCAATTCTGTTCTGCAAATTTCCTACGGGTAAATCCAAAATTTGCCCAGTTCCAGCATAAGTACTGTACCAGGTCGTGGTCGCTCAGCTTGCCCTTGATGTTGATGGGGCTCGTTGTCAACAGACCGACCGTAATCACGCAGAAATACACATGTAACAATTTATGGAACTAACTGACTGACGGATTGCTTAGTGTTTTTGCGCAACAGCAGCTCGCTTTAAGAGACGCTCCCGGCTTGGGGACAAACGCCCAGATACTAACCTTAATCGTAATGAGGTATGTACAGTCTGATCGTTCCTCTTATTTTTAAATCGCAATCTAGAGCCCACAAAGATGACATTCGTACAATGAGCAACACTTCAAAGAAGACGTACCCTGCGCAGGTTTCAACCTTGACCTCGGCCCGCCCTCCCCAGGCTGCTTGACGCCGGCTAGAGTTGTTAGGCGAATGAAACCGTCGGATGGAGTTGTGCTCAGAAAACCACCGTAGCCCGGGCGCGGCGCTGAAATAAATATGGAGAGGGTCAAATTGACATTTTTAAAAATCTGATTATTTAAACTGCTGTATTTCAATTGATCTGTCTCTCGAGACAAAAACAACAACAAAATGTCACGGCGGACAACGCATTTAAAAAACTATACACATTTATACAAGGGTGACTACATGTAGTTGCAAATGTATCCATGAAAATGCATGAATGTGACCACTTCATACCTATACTTCACAGCGTCACAGGACACAGAAATCCCTATTTTTTCGTGACACTGTGGTGTTGGTAATTATAGGAGGTCAGATGCGGTGGTCGAAATCGTGATCATTTGAACAAGGTGTGAAAACAGCAGTACAGTCTACCTCTCTATTGTGACTCCTTTTATTGTGGAACCCGCCAAATAAGGGATAATTAGGGATAATTATCGAAGCTATGGTATTTTGATCGTATATGTATCTGCCTTTATACTCTCTGGCAATGTATTTCGTGGGTATTTCTTTAAAATGACAGAAAATATCCGGTCCAGGTCACGTTACTACCTAAGTTGGACAAAACTTCCCGTGCCCAGCCACACCCCTGGTTGTCGGTCGTGTCCCACGGGTGATCTCCGCCTCTCTCAATTCACCAGCGCCACGCGAATCAATCGGTTCGAATGAAAAATCGCCTGAATTCAAAATGCACAAATCCAGTTATGACGTAAGACGACACACTTGACAAAACAGTTCAGGGTAACCGTAACTAGAAGTCGGAAATGAAAAGTACAGGAATAAAATAAAGTAGAAATAGAAAATAGCAAATCGTGTCATTTTAACACGTAAAAATCTTCCTACTTTCATGTTTCGTTACAGCGAAATAGGAAATTGTTTGTTGTTTCACACGTAATGTAGTTCCAACTTTCTTTTTTCTTTTCTAAACAATTTCTATATCGTGCGAAACAATGTATGAATCAGGCAATATGACATTTTGCCATCTAAACACGTGAGAAAATTTCTACGTTCTTCTTCCAATTTAACTTAGGCCGCCCTGAGAGCAAATCACAGTAACACAATACGCCCGATTTCGGAGGTGGCAGATAGTGATACTTTCACACGTGGCTGCTGATTTGGAAAGTGTTACACGTTGAAGAATACAACGTGACGCATGAGGATTTTCTCTTTCTGTTCGGTTTGTACCGAAAGCACACCACCTCCGAAATCGGGCCCGTGTTGGCGTAGTTTATCTTTACCTTGCCCGGCCTCCTGCTTTGTCAGCTGCGGCAGTACCTGGCCCAGAGTGCCTGCCAAACAGACAAACGCAGATGCGAAACTGATATTGACCATGAGATGCATTGTGAAAATATATCACAGCACTGAGGTTTATACTGTAAAGTTGATGAAAGCAGTCAACTATACTCGAATGCTGACCTACCTAATGCTGCCCTTAAAGCACTGCATTGTTTCCGACATTTTTTGTTTATTTACAACGCATTGAGTCTTTGCTTGCTTGTATACAAAACGCGTGTAATTCACATATAACAATTTGCACATTTCCCGCATGACGCAGCACATTCAGCATACAAAAACATTTTTAAACGCGATTGCAATGAACAAATGGGCAGTTTTACATATTTCACTGATGCTGCTGCTTGCGCTTTCTTCCTGAATGCAGGCGGGCACGTCATATTGCAAAATACCCGAATAATTTTCCAACATTCAGCATGCATAGTGCGCAACACGTGTTGATTACGCTGTTGCAAATATTGGACAGAGGGTGGAATTTTCGATACGGTGTAAAGGTCAGTTGGTCGGTGTAAAGTTCGGTCGAAAGCTCGGTCGGCGTAGCTTGGTGTAAACGTGAAACATTGCCTGTTCTTAACGTGGAATGTTTCAAGTTTACACCGAGGTCTCTCACACTGAGCTGTCGACCGAGCTTTCCACCGACCTTTACACCCAACTGACCTTTACACCGTTTCGAAAATATCACCCAGACGCACAAAAATCAGAATTCAACTCCACCTACTGTATTGTGTGGCAGAGGGCTGGAGCTAGCGATCATTTCGAGGTGCCATAACAAGGACTGGCTTACCGTATTTTCCCATATAGTGGCCATACATCCCCATATCTCCAAATAGATTTCCTGAGGGCTTTGTTCAAAAACGTTTCCCGAATAGAGCCCTCGCTAAAAGTAAACAGTTTTCAAACATTGATCCTGTGATCATTGATTTTTCACTCATAAAAATGGTTTCAAATCGGTGTTTTTCGGCGTTTCTAATCACAACTGTTCAAATAATGAAAACATATGAATGTACCACGGACGGCATCTCGTCAGTTACTACGTAGTAGGGAAATGGCATGCCACAAACCATTGCCGTAAAAGAAAACAATACTATGAAATGGTCAATGAGCACCAGCTGTAGTAACAATGCACTGAGTGCAGTAATGTTGGTATGTTTCTCAATGCTTTCGCAGTGAAACCGAGGCGTCAGGGCTCCTCAGTGCGGACGCCCCTGCAAATTTGCCTGCAAAAAGTATGTAAGTACATATGTTCGTGTTCTTGGCCAACGCAGAAAACTTTGTCTTCATGTCAGTCAGAGCTGCACCAGTTAATTTTGACGTGACTTTTGAAGTGTCAGCGGGTTGTGGTGCTGCTCAGATAGGTGCTCTCCATTGAATTTACTGATGCCACCAAGTTAGACCATAGTATTCGTACAGTTTCAGCACATTGAAAACAAGTGGTTTCACTGAATCCCAAAATGTCGCTGATGATACAAAAAAGTCACGTAAATAATGGAAGGTCCACCATTACGTTTGAACTCATCGTCGAAATCTTGCATGTGCACCTGCGGAAGTCACTCATTGTCGCATCAAGCTTGGGCTTAGCCCAGGGTGGAATGCGCGAAACCTTTGAGTGGAATGGGGACGCGGCATCGCTGAAACATTACACAGGTTGCGTGTCGCCCCGCGTGTTTCTCTGGACAAATTGTAATGAGTCGCAATACATAAGGCTGTGAGCAGATAAACGCGGAATGCGGAAATTGGTTAGCAGATAAACGCGGAATGGCAGATTTCTGCATTCCGCATTCCGCGTTTATCTGCTAACCTTTGCGGAATGGCGCGTGCTTGGGTGACGATGACAACTTCCAGCGTGCTGACCTCAAAATGTTGCGTGTTAACGCAAACAGCAACTGAGAGGTGTGACCAAAAGCATAAATTTACTTGCAGAAATGCAGAATTCCGCAAAGGTTAGCAGATAAACGCGAAATGCGGAATGCAGAAATCTGCCATTCCGCGTTTATCTGCTCACAGCCTTACATGCAACCTCGCCTGTGTTGCTGAAATCCAGTTTTGACGAAAGTGCGCTGCGTTTTTTAGCTTTGAAATTGAACGCGAGCGTTTCCAGCCAACTGTTTCCCCTCAACCGCCGTTTCGCCCGGGCTGAATACAGTAGTTGTCGATCAAAAAAGGGGTTGAAGTTCGTTGTCTGACGATCCTGACCTGTCTTTGAATGCAGTGGTTTCGAATTCTTGGTGGTCACCTGATAGCAAATAGCTATGGTCGCCCAAGTTCATATCATTAATAATATGTGAATCTGATGTTTCACAGATATGAGTTGATGTAGGGTTGGAATGCGCACTGGCGTAACTGTAGCTGGATGTGGAGTTCGGTGATGTTTCATCGTCGAGTAGTGGCTCGATGTGCGGAAAGTAGACCATGTCCTGAATGGAACACATATTGGATATT